>PVIY010000745.1:0-181972 GCA_004026745.1 Myrmecophaga tridactyla | reverse complement strand
AATGTCCGCCTCCAACCAAAGACAGACAGTTCCAGACTAGGGGTTGGATGTTTTTGTTTCCCACTAGCCTTTGGAACCTGCTCAGTAAGTATTTGTTGATGAAAATTCCCACGCCCTCCTGGTGTCTCTCTCCTTGTCAGCTCATCATCGTCTACATGGTCACTATAGGTTGGAGCTTCTCAGGGCTTCACCCTGCATCCTCCTCGCTCATGCTCCCTCCCTGAGTACCCGCTCCCATGCCATGTGCCCAGGTGTCTGAGATGGCTCCCTCTTGTCTATCTAGTCTAGAGGTCTCCTCTGACTACAGACTTGTATCTCCATGGGCTCCCTGACATCTCCACCTGGATGTCTCAAGGCATCTCAAACACAGCACACCCCAAATTGAGCCCGTGATTGTCTCCCCCAAACATGAACGAGGCCCAGCCCTTCCCACCCCTGGAAAGGGTTCCTCATCCATCTGGCTGGGTAGGACAGAAACTTCAATGTCAGTCCTGGGGCTTCTCTTCCCCTAATCCCTTGTATCTACTCTACCTCCGAGTACTGCTGATTTTAACTCTAAGTATCACTTGACTCCACAGGCCTTTCCACACCCTGCCTGCCCCCACCCACCATCTCTTCCTGCACCACTGAGTGGATTCTGAGCTGGTCTCCTGCCTCTTGCTTCCTAGTCTGCTTGCTTTGATATGCCCCCACACAGGAGCCATGGGAGGTACTTTATAAAAACATTTCTGAACATGTCACTCTTCCCTATTTGAAATCCTTCAGCGGCTCCTCATTGCTCTCAAAGCAAACCCCGATTCCTCTTGGGATCCTGAGGCTCTGGGCCATCTCCCTCTCTATCCCCATTCTCAGCACACTGGCCCTTTTCCTCCCTTTGTACTCAGCCTGCTGCCTTTTCCCTTCTCTTATAATTTACATGCCCCTCTGGCCTCAGGGTCTTTGCACATGCTGCTCCCTTTGTCTGGATTCTTCCCTTCTTCCTTTTCCCCTTTCCACTCTGCAAACTTTTCCCCCAGAAAAGTATTCCCTGATTTTTCTGACTTGGCCCATTCACCCTGTACATACATTCTGAGAACACCATGCTCTTGTCCTTCACTGCTTTTATCAATGTTATATTCTAATTTGGGATTAAAAAAAACACAAAAAACTTACTATTCCCATTAAAGTGCATGATCCATGAAGAAGGGAACATGTCTATATTAACCCACCTTGCATCCTTGGTGCCTGGCAAAAAGAGGGAGCTTAATCAATCATTGTTAAATTAATAGATTAATGGATTAATGAAGAGTCTCTCTCCTCTATGAAACTGTGAGCAGAATAAGGATTAGATAAACTAACAGGCAATAGAGCAGGTTTGTGTCCTTAGAGCATGATAAGCTGCAAGTACCCTTGAATTGCTCCCCCTTCCCTGTGGCTGCCCCGTCCCTGTCTGTGCCCTTTCCATGCGAAGCTGCCCTGGCCTTCCTGAGACCTCAGGGTGAGAGGGGTAATTCCTGCAGGGTCATCTTGAAGAGCGGGTCCTGGGGTATTCTGAGTTGGAACTACCCCTCACCGTGGAGCAGGGCCACAGGCCTCTCATTTGGGAGGGACAGAAGGACAAGTGTCGGGAGCAGGTGGTGTCCATCAAAATCTTCACTGGCGTCTGAAGAAGAAACCCTGGTGACAAAGCACCTCGTTTGCTGCCTGGAGGCTTATCCAGGTACCTTACAGAGCCCCAGCCCCAGCCCCGGACCATGTCCTCTCATCCAGTGGCTGTCCATACAGCGTGTAGCACAGGCCAAGGCTGGACACCACCTCCCCTGAGGGTGCGGTTCCAGGAAGGGCTCCGCCGAAGTAGGCAGTGGGCAAAGACATTGGTGGTTGGTGTGTACAACCCACCCTGCCTGTAGGAAACCAGGCCAGAGAATTTGGCCACTCCCAGTGGGGCTTGGGCTTGGGGTGCTGCCCAGTCTCCCAGCCAGATCAAGTTGGTCCCAGGGCTGGACTGACCCAGGACTGTGCAGGGCTTCTAGGAACCTATTTCCTGTGGAGCCAGCTTCTTCAAAGAATTTTTGTCTTTACTCATCAAGAATGGTGGTTACTGCCCTACTTTCCCTGCCCTGGGCAGGGACTTCCTGCTGGGAGCCTTGGTGACTCAAGTTCCATCCTCAAGTTTAGTGGAGGCGTCTCAGTCTAATGTGGCTGATTCCCAGCAACAACTTGACGGATGTCCAGAATTGGTACGCCTCTGCTGCTGCCCCTGCTCCAAGCCTCCATCATCTCTTGCCTCCTCCCTCCCTCTTACAGTCTATTCTCAGCTCAGGTACCAGAGCTATCCTTTTCAACGACATGCCACGCTATGTCTCTTCTCTGCTTAAAATCTTACCCATCTCACTCTGAGTACACTCCAAAATGCACAGGCCCAAACTGATCTGGCCTTGTCTACTCTCTGACCTAACTCTATAACTTCAACCTCTCAGCCACTTTTCTGGCTAGCCTGGCCTCTTGCTGTTCCTCATATGCTACAGGCACAGTGGATTTTCCCTGATATCCACGAGACTCACTCTCTCGCCTCCTCTAGGTGTTTGCTCAAAGGTTCCTTCCCAGGAACAGCTTTCGTGGCCTCCCACTCTAAGATTAAAATCCCTCCCCCAGACACTTTCCATCCCCTCTCCCTGCTCTCTGATATCTCCCTTTAGCACTCAGCACCATATAACAGATGATAGATTCTACTTGATAATTGTCCAGCTCTTTCAACTACAATGTGAGCTCGGTGAACTCAGGGGTTTTTGCCAGGTTTTTCATTTCTAGATCCCCAGTATCTGAAACAGTGCTTGACACATAAATACGAGCTTAAGGCTCAACAAATCTGTGCTACATAAATGAAGGAACTCTCCTCTGTCTGCCCTCATGGGCTGTAGGCTGCATGCCGAGCCATCTCCACAAGATGAGAGATCTATCTCAAACCTTTCTAGAAACCATCCCTTTCCCACCGCCCCACCCCCAGCACTAGCGGGGTGCCCTCGTAATGCTCATTGCTGAATGCTCAAGACTGGATCACATTCTGAGGGTCTTCCCGGGATAAACCAAATGTCTGCACACTGGCAGTCATCATTATTCTATGCTGATGCTCACTTGTAATTATAATTATTATCCGACACATAACAACCCCTTACTCCTCCATAATTCCAATTCTAATTGCCGCTTTCTGTGGACTGCACTGGCTGGGATGGTGCATGGCACGTTTTACAGAAGGCTGCCCCCTGGAGCACCAGCAGGTAGGCTGTGCCAAGTGGCAGAGGTGCTCAACAATTTTCTCCATCTCCACTGGCTCTCACTTAAATTACTTAGCGGAATAAGAGCTGAAAGAGGTGATTGTGCTGTCTGGAAGAATTTTCTACTATTTCTTCTAGCCCAAAGACTGTCCAGGTGACTTTAGGTAGAAGGGCTAAGAGGGTGAAAAAGAATAAGAGGGTGCAGTAGAACTGCTTGCGAAAAACCACCTCTCCCTACCCCTTAATGTGTTCT
Organism: Myrmecophaga tridactyla; assembly: GCA_004026745.1. Taxonomy (NCBI): domain Eukaryota; kingdom Metazoa; phylum Chordata; class Mammalia; order Pilosa; family Myrmecophagidae; genus Myrmecophaga; species Myrmecophaga tridactyla. The sequence goes on along the minus strand of PVIY010000745.1, from coordinate 178,465 downwards.
TGACTGGTGGCTAAGAGCCAGGCCCCTCTAGATGCCTCCTGGATAGTCTCTCCACCCTCTTCCCCCTTGCACTTGAGCCTCTCCACTGCCATATGCTAGCTTTCCTCAGAAGAATCTGCCCAGCGCTTCTCTACCCACTCCCCTGGAGAAGCACCTAGAACCCTTCAGAATTCACCCTGCCCAGTCTCCCAGCCTTACTTCTTGTAGGCTCCAGCACAAATCCCCTGCTTCTTGCTGAGTCCCGGGCACTTTGGTGCTTCTGGGCCTTTTCTTATGTGGTGGCAACGCCTCCACTCACATCAGGCAGGGGAAGTTCTTTGGGACACCAGCTCCATCTTTATAATAGTCTGCTGGTCCCGGAAGAAGAAACCCTGGCAGTTGGGTCCATATGACCTGAGTGCCAGCCTCAGGTAGAAGGTACTGCATTCAGCCTTAGGGGGGCACGGGCTGTCCTTCTACTCAAATACTTCCAACTATTCCTTTGGCCAGGAAAATCTTTACCAGGAGGCAACATCAGTCAATTGATTTTTCAATCAAACACAAAGATGTAGTGGACAGGAAGGATTCATGAAAAGGCAAAGCAGGAAGTGAATGTCGAGGAAACACAGGGCCCCAGCACATACAGCCATCACCCCACTGTGGCAGTGCCCTCCCCAGATGTGCCCATTCCTGCACCTTCCATTCTTCAGTCTGAAGCAGACGGATGAGAATCAGTTCCCAGGAGACCACTTCACCAGTTGGAAACCTACATTTGTCAGGGTTGAACCAAGAGGATGCCTCTTATACCACAGAACACAACAGCTTCCACAAGAGTTAAGCCAGCATTTCATGTACAGATGAAATACTTATCCCCATTGCACACAACTATAGCCCATCCAAAATGCAGTAAAGGAGACAAGTAATGGTAAAATTAATTAGAAGAGTTGGAAAATACCCATTTTTCCTCTTTTTCCATTTGCTCCTTTTTCTCCTTTAGGGCCTTGGAGGCCAGGCTGTCCATCTGATCCATTATGTCCTGGTAACCCATCAATTCCCGGAGGTCCTGCGTCAAAACACAGAAACAGGAACATCTGCAAAATATTCACGAAGCTAATGTGATTTTTTTTTTAGCCTATGAAACTGACCAAGCACTGATGTTTTTTCCCGTATCCTCTCTGGCTTCTTCACTTCCTTCTCCACCTTCCCTGCCCCTGCCTGAGGCAGGGACAGAGGGGGGGAATGGTGATGGTGGTTCTCAGAGTGTGTGTGTGTGTGTGGGGGGGGTGCAGGAGAGCTCAGCACTGGGGGCAGAGAGAAGGAGGAGGCATTGTTGGGGCTGCCTCCCCTTCCCCACTTCTATGCTTTCTGAAGGATCTTGGGGATACAACCACCCATACCCTCCCCACAAAATTGGAAAGTCCATGGACACTTACCTGGGGGACCAGGGGGTCCTGCAACAACAATGAAAAAGAAACTTAGATGTTAAACCATGGGTGGAAGAAAGAAAAGTCAGCATTACAACCCACAAAACAAAGACAGCCCGCCTCCCCTTACAATGTACTAGTTACCTAGTGACTCTGTAAGAAATTGAACCCATGCCTTTCATTTAAGACTCCTTATATTTGCCCCAAAGAGCCTTAAAAGCAATTCATCGAAGACCCCCATTCACCTATCGAAACCACTTTTTGCTTGAGTGGCTTCTCTATAGATGAATAAAATAGTCACCTCTTGAGCAATGGACTTAGTTAACCGAAGCTCAGTGAGACAACGAAGGGGAGCTTGAGTGCCACCCCGGCCCAGGGCAAGTCCTGCAAAGAGCAGTGCCTCCTCGCAGGGATGAGACTTGGCTCTCAGGAGAGTTCTCCAAGTGCCCTCATCCAGCTGGCTGGTCTCTGGGCCATCAAGGGGGATTGAGAGTAGAATTTGGTTCTCTGGGTCTTCATTTTATTGCATAAAATAGCCGGAGAAAAACTGAGGACCTAGATCTGGAAAAAAGTATCTTTCTTAGTGTGAAATTACCAGAGGAACTGAGAGGTTCAGATGAATCCTTTACACATAATCTAACAAAACAATTTTCCTTCCACAATTGGCGTGTCTTATTGTCAACAATTGTATCCGAGCACTCAGACAACCTAATGAGGTTGTAACATGAGCAGCTGAGGTACTTTTGTTTCTCTAGGCTGCATATAAGGATTACCAATATTGTGGCAGAAAGGTCTTTCCATACATCTAAACCAGTGACCATTCAGAAAACAAGCATTTATTAAACATTTACTATGGCAACCAAACTCTACGTGTATAGGGCATGCAAAGAAGCAGGATTCCTCATCCCCTTGTCTGTTGTGTTTGAACTCACTTGGGGAAAATAGACAAATTCAAGCCACAATGAAATAAGAGGGAGCTACAGAGAAACAATCCCCCAAGGGGTGCTAGGCAAGTCCGGGCACATGGCATTCTGAGGAGGCTTCCTCAGAGGCTGTGGCAGTGAAAACACAACAGGCCTAAGGTGGGTGAAGGGTGAGGGTTGGGCATTCGATGGAGGGGACCAGCAGGAGAAAGTGTACAGAGGTGGGAACCGGCAGGAAAGGAAGAAGATTGGACAGGCTGGCGTGGTAGAGATGAGGCTGAATAAGCACTTGGGGGTGGGGGGTAGGGAGGATAGAAATATTTCAATGCCAAGCAGAGGTTTAGAGCATATCTATGAGGCAGTAGGGAGCTACAGCAGATTCTTAAGTGGAGGGATGATATGCAAAATCAGTGTTCATTTGACATCCTGTTTCTAGCTGGAAGTTGAATTGAACTAGGAGGAGAGGAGAAGGGACGAGGGGAGGGAAAGAGGAAAGGAGGGAAGGAAGGAGGGAGACAATAGAGAGAAAACCCAGAGGATCTTTGAAATTAAAGTCAGGGATAGGGTTGTGGATAAATGTGGTGCCTGCAGAGCTGTTAGAAATTCAAGAGGAATTTCAGCAGAAGAGTAAATAGGACTCCATGTTCCTCTTCCGCTGAAATATAAAACTCAAAAGAATGAGGCCTTTCCTTGTTCCTTGGGAGCTAAGGATACTGATGGAGCGAGCCTCCTGTGAGAGGCTCTGGGGAAGAAGAGTTTGGAGGCATGTTTTCACTAGATATCCGACTCCGGGCAAAAATGATTTACTTAAAATGGTACTGCATTTTCTAGTCAGAACAGCCTTTGGCTACATGATTTCGCCACCAGATGGCAACAGTGCACTGGTAAGGGGGTGGTGGAGATTTGACAGAGACCAGGAGAAATTAATCAGTCATCATTTCCAACTACAGATGGAGCCAACTTCAGATGTGCACATGTGCCAAAGGTAAATCAGAAAGAACTGACCGTAGATAGTAGGTTTTGAGAGTTCCCAGGACAGTGCGATAATCATGCTCCCTGTGGTGGGAGGTCCCAGCAGGAGCCGCATATTTAGGACACATTAGCTGTGCTCAAGGGTCTTCCTATAGTGAAGTGTTCAGATTAGGACTTCCTATCAGGGTCCACAGACACCCCATTGCTACAATTCTCAGTCATTCCAGAGTCCCTGGAACCACCTGGAATGCTTGCTAAAATGCAGGTTCCTGGGCCCCATCTCTAGAGTTGGTGTTGGGATGAGGCCCAGGAACCTGCATTTTTACCAAGCCCCGCAAGTGATTCAGATTCACAAGGTCCTCAGCCCCGTGACCTGGTGTAACATTTCCCGGGAAAGACACAGTCACCACCAGCAAATCCTCAGAGGAGCCCCTGACTCCTAAAAGGCTTAGAGCTACTAGTTTTGAGGCAAGAGCAAAATGTCTGGGCCAAATTTGGGGATGGAGGGGTAAGGAGAACATATCCCGCCTGTAGGGAGGCAGGTGGAAGAAGAGGCACCAGGAAACAAGAGAAAAAGTAATCAGAAGATGTAAGAGGAAAGCGAGCAGGTCCAGTGCCCAGAAGCTAAGGAAGAAGATAATTTCAAAAGACAAAGGATGACAAACAGGTCCACACAGCTCAGAAGTCAAAACAGACAGCTGCCCACAGTGAGTGCCAAATAATACATGCCCACTGGAGACTTGGAAAACCTTTGGCGGAGGGGCTTTTCTCAGTTCCTGATCCTTCTCCCCTTCTTGAATAACAGATCCTTTAGGAACACATGTGGATAGCCACGATTATGTCAATATTGTACCAGGGCTGGCAAGATGGGCAGGTGACTAGTGCAGTCACAGGGATCTGAGCTCAAAAGGGGGCCCCAAGCTTGGGGTTTAATGATCTGCACTCACCATCTGGAAATTCTTAAATGTATCTTTGAATTTGTGTTTTGTAAGCGAAGTCTGATGGGGCAATGGATGAGCCAGGGGCTTGAAGCCTCAGCTCCTCCCACTTCCTGCCGCCCCCCTCCCCCAGAGGTTTTGGGCTGTCTGCTCCCCTGCCTCTTGACTGCCTCTCTACCCTCCCCACTCTGGTCAGGGACTGCTGTCATCATCCATTCTTGGTGGGGGCCCGGGTGCAAGGGCAGGGAGGGCTGAGGTTGGGGCCTTGTGTGCCAAAGTCACAGGGTGGAGCCCCTGGGGACTGGCAGGGTTTGTACTCACCCTGTGAATATCCCAGGCTGAAGGGAGTATGACATTAAACAGCAAACAAACACCATAACAAATTGAGGGAGAGAGACTGTGGGAGAAAAGAAAAGTGTTTTCCTGCTTTTTGAACAAGAGGCCCCACATTTTCATTTTGTACTGGGCTCTGCAAATTCCGTAGCTGGCTCTGAATGTACCCACCCTATAGTCTGAGCAGTTAATTAGAATTGGATGGCACTCGATAGGAGCTGAGCCAATTCGATATTCTTTCCTCCTTGAAACTTAAAATTGGCTCACAGTGATCCTAGTTTTGTAAGCCAGAGGGCTATGGATGGCCAAGAGTGTCAGGCTGCAGAGAGGACAAAGAGGGAGAAACAGAAAGGGTGGCCCCAGACCATCAGAAAGATAAAGAGAGGAGCTGTGTGGGCTCCTGACGGCTTTCTCATCCCTAGCTCCATCCCCCTGCCCTCTGCTTCTGGCAGATGCACTTGTGTGAGGGAAGGCTTCGTGTTCACCAAACCTGATCTCATTTTCCTCTCTGGGGCACACGGAAAAATTACATTTTCCGCCCCCTAGGCTGGGGCATTATGAGTGATGGGTTCTACCAGGGGATCCATCGGGGGAAGGTGAGACACTTCCAGGCCTGGACCTTAAAAGGCTATCCTTTGGTCCCGTCTCTTCCCCTTTGGGGGTGACCTTAGTTCCCCACGTTGAGACGACAGAGCACAAGATGGCAGCAGCCTGAACCCCGAATCACCAGAGGAACAGAAGTGCCTTAGGGAATTGCCCATATTTCACTAGGCTTTGTGGAGGGGGAAAGAAAGCTCTTCTGTGCTAATCCACTGAGATTTTAGGATTCCTCTGTGACCACAGCATGGCCTAACCTATCTTGACAAATACACCTCTCTATCCTTATAATAATTCACACCCTCCCTCGATCCCAACCCTTTCTTTTTCTCAAGTAAGCTCTAGTGGGTTTCTACTTCTAACAAACAGAAGAATCTTAACTGAGACAGGAAAATAGGCACAGCAGTTACAGGGAATGAATAATAAAGAAAAGCAAGCCTCACTCTCCATTCTCAGAGCCAGCAATGGCCTTCAAATAACTCTGCAGGCCCCTGAAGATCCTACCCATCTGGTTCCTTCAGCCCCAGCCATTCCAGATCACAGGGAAGAGAAGCACCTCTGGGCATCTCTAATTTCCCTTTAGCAGCTTCCCCTCTCGCCCTGGATTTCGGTCAAAATGGGTGTTTCCTGATCCAAGGCTCCTGCTCAGCAGTGACCACACGGGAAGTGGCTATAAATTTCCCAAAGTCTTGTTGATAGAAGGGAAAAAGCTAGGCAAAAATCCAATTTCTTTTAGAAAGAGCTGGGGACAGGAGCAGCTCCATGGACGTGATGCCTTCCAGCCTGGACTACCCCCAGAGGGTAACAGTCCTGCTTTCCCCCCACTCCTACCTCCCCAGCAAAAACTCCCCTGGATTCACACAGGACCACAGCTTCAGGGTCAGACAGACGCTCTGGCCAAAGCAAGGATATGGCTGGGCACGAGGGGGCGGGGTCTCCCCATTTCCATGAGAGTGGGGCAGGCTTGGGATGGCCCGGAGAGATCCAAGCAACCACACTTACACCCACACCAGAACAGCTGGCTACCTGGGTCAGTGCAGCCCAACAGCAAAGTCGGTTGAGCTGCACTAGCTGTTCCTGAGACCTAACTGGTCCATCCATTTCCCAAGGTTGCACTGGTAACAGCTCTGGACCTAAGTATCCTCCCTGTGAATGGCAGTAATCCCCCTGCAGCTGTCTCTGCCACCAGCACTTCAGCTAATCCCAGGGCACCAGAGCCCTGACCTGAAAAGGTATCTTTCCTTGCATGTCCCACTGGACTGCAGCTTCAATCCACTCGTATCTTGCATTTCAACTTTGGATTATGGCCATGACAACCTTAACAAATTAGAATAGGGATGGCAAATAGGTTTGTTTCAAGTGCCAATTCTGATTGCCAGAAAATAACAAAATGAGACCACACTCAGTAGCAGCTGTGATCCATTACTGATGTTGCCTGAGTATAGAATAAGGGAGTAGTGACAACTGCCACCAGTGGGTTAGGGTCACTTGACTGCAAAAAGAACAGGCCCTGTGGATTTGCAGTGCCTCTACCCAGCCAGCAATTCAGCAAGGCAATGGTTTAGTGATTTCTTCAAGTCCACAGGTAGAGGCTACTGTAGGTGAGAATCACACAAGAATCTGCCTTTTTCAAGACACCTGCTCTTCCAAAAGATATGCTTCTGGGAACCCAAGAAATCAGGGCTCAGAGTAAGATGCTGCCAGAAAAAAATTTTCAGAGAAGTTCACGGTTTGACAAACTCTGTGCCGGCAGAAACACCTCACTACCCCAGCTAGCAGATTGTTCTCGCTGCTCACCTGAGATGCAGCCTGCACGAAGCCGCCCAGCATCCTTATCCCCATGGCAACCACAGCCGAGTCAAGGAAAATGAACAGGAATGCGGTTTCATAGTCACAGCTGGACTAGCCTCAAGTTACAAGTGCCTGCTTTTTCAGAGATAAATCCACTGTTAAAGTAGGTCTTTATAAGTAATAGTGCCGAATGGCAGGTGAATTTGGTTGAAAGGGGTTGTTTAGGGTCATGTATGTCATCAGAAGAAAAGCCAGATGTTTGGATTGAGATTGCATAGCACAATGAACTTCTACGTGTTGTTTAAGATTAACATTACAAATATAAGTAAGCTATTTCATAAGCTAGCATAAATGTACAACACTTATACAAAGACTTAATAATAGATTGGTGTATGGGGAAAAAAGTACCTATTGAAAGCTATGGACTATAGTTAACAGTACAGGTTCTATTCATCAACAGTGACAAGTGTCCCACACCAAAATTAAGGGTCAGTAATGGGGGGTTGGGGTGGGATAAGGGGTAGGGGGTGTTTCGGTTTTTTTTATGCCTGTTATTTTTCTCTTTGGATCAATGAAAATGGTTTAAAATAGAATGTGATGATGATTGCACAAGTAGGTGATGACACTGTGAGACACTGATCATCTGATATGTAAATATATCTCATTAAAATGTGCAGAAAACAAAAACTAGGTCTGCTCTCATGCCCCAAGCCCAGGGTCTGCTCAGGTGACCCGCACTGCCTGCTATCACTTGGGCTCCTTGAGTGAGCTCTTCCCCTTGGAGCTCTCCACCAAGGCTCGGCCCCTTGGGCACCCCTGAAGCAGCCCAGTTAAGTCCTAGGACCTGCCACCACCTACCTCTGCCATTCCGGGTGGTGTACCCAACCCAAGGCACCACCCCACTTTCCAACTAGTACTTTTCACACCTAAGTTTTCATTGAAGAGCTTTCTGTGTAAAGGGAGGCCCAGTTTCAAGCTGGCATGAAAGGAGAAAGTACTGGCTTTTAGAAAGTATTCTGAGGTGCCAAAGAATAACCACCTCAACCCATTACTAGCGCGGATGCCATCCCCTCCCCCGTCAATCTCCGCTAAGTGGTCTCAATAGCTCCATCATGCACATCCACCGAACAGCCCGTCTCTCATTCTATCACTATGAAAATCAAAAAGGAAGAGGCTTTTCCTGTACCTCTCAACAAGGCTTTTGTGCCTGTAATTCCATCCATCTGAGCATTTCTCCAGCACTCATTACTGTCACTTACGGGGGCTCTGAAAAGCAACTTCCAGAGATGGATGAAAGATGCTTAAGCTACAAAAGTGTCTGAATAAAGGACCAAGCAGTTCTGAAGATATTTAATTTTCTGTGAGGGCTAAAATGTGACTTGAGTTATTCAATTAGCATTTCCCAAGAAGCCATGGGCTCACAGCATTGCAGCTTTCCTCTCTGAGGCCAGAATAAATGAACAAGAGTCAGGCATAGACACTGGGGTTTCTGAGGAAAGCTTCTTTCTTGTCTTCCACCACCTCCCTTTACTCACGTATACAAACCACAGGTTTATTAATTTAATGAACACTCACTGGGCTCCTATGAAATGCAGGTAACGAGAGGGTGCTGAGGAAACTATTCCAGAAAAGGGTGAGTTTTCTTACAATTAAATACACACCATACAGGACTTTTCAAACCCTACCTCTCCAGCACTGGTGGCCACTGAGTAGCCTGGGCCAACAAAAGTTTCAAGTGGCTTTAAAAACTTGCAGTTATCTTTAAAAGTCATTGGGAGTTGTGCTTCAACTCCACAATGGACTGTTTTAATGAGAAAACAATTTCCTGTCTCCTCCAAGAGCTACCCTACAGTTGGAAAGGCAGGCAATGCAATGTCTCAAGCTGAGCCTCCTTTGCCTTCTTTGGCCAGGGGATAGGGGCAATGATGGATGGGGTGATGCGGTGGGGTCTCGGTCTGCCTTTGTGTCCACCTCCTAAAAGCAGGAAGCAGGCCTGGCATCAGGCGAGACTGAGTGCTCTGACAGACTCAGGTACAGAGCGTCACATCAAAACCACCTCCCCCTCCCTGCCCTCACCCACCAACCCTGCCTCCTCCCAAGGCTGCATGTCAATTATTTCCCTCCATCCTATCTGCCCTTGATTCATTTTAGAAAAGTAGCAGAGGTAGGATGTGACCAACCTAAAGTCGCACCCAGGACACGGAAGGGCCACGCAGGCGACTCCTCCAAAAAACTCTTCTCGATTAGTTAGCTGTTTGCTTGAAGAACTTACCATTCATGCAGTCTGCAGGACGTAGGAAAACTATTACTTCTCTGATAAAGAACTCAGCGAGGTCCTTTTCCTGTCTTTCTTTTCCCTTTCGTAAATTAATGGGACTAGGAAGACCATCGATGGCCCTGGTTCAAGGTACTACATGTTTCTAATTACCAAAGTCCTTGTAATTTTCCGTGGCTGTATTTCTATGGCAATGCTGAAAATATTATATTTCACAATAATATTACAGTTGGCTTTCAGCCCATTAAAAACATCTGGTGAAAGTAAACTAACATGTATTGTTATAACTCAAAACACCTCTAGGTGTTATCTTGCTGCGGGTCTTCCCACCAGCGGGGGGGCCTCGCAGTGCCTGTAGACCTCAGGCGGCTGCGGTGCGCAAAGACCTCAGGCAGCCGCGGTGCCAGCCTACCTGTCAGGCAGATGCCCCTGGTGCTGTTGCACAGCTCCACCATCACGCGGACCTGCAGGGGGGAAAGGGGGGATTATTAGCAGCCCAGTAGGCGGTGGCCTGAATGCACCTTTTATACATACCTGGAGAGAGCAATGGTAAAGATTGACCAAGTAACTTCAGGAGAAAAATAGTTAACCTAAAACTAAAAGAAATGAAAAGATCTAAAGATATTTGATATCATTTATTGACATCATCAACAGAATCTCCTTGCTTTCTAAGAAACTCTGAGATGACCGAAGTTGGCAAAGAAAAGAATCACCAAATCCACCTCACTGCAGTGAGCCAGGCCGCCAGCATCAAGAGGGCTCTATTTGTGGGCCTCAGTAAAGGGGGTTTGGGGGTACGGGCTCCACAGTAAGGAGTGAGCACTTACCAGCTGGGTGAGTGTGGGCAAGGTAGACAACCTCTTGGCACTTTGGTTTCCTCCTCTGTAAATATAAACATCCCTGCCTTGCAGGTTGAGTAGCCCAGTCCCTGGCCCATGGAAACTGCCCCAGCGATTGTGGAGAGTCTCATGACAAGTAGACACTCCCTACTCCCCACTGTGTTATGAACCTGCTATCTGTGCCCACCCCTTCCCCACTCATTTTCCATGCTCCCAACTAGCTTCACAAAAACCCAAACATGATTGCATTAACACCAATTCAAACACTTTTTAACTCCTGGTTGCTCTGAAATTAGACAGCAAAATTCCTCCTTCTCTGGCTCATCTAACACCACTTCTGTCCAGCCACATTCTGTCTCAGTTTGCTCATTTGAAAAGTGGTATAGCGATAGTACTTAACTTTTAGTATTGTTGTGAGGATTACGTGAAATCATGGCATGAAGTTCTTAGAACAATGCCTGGCATGTAGGAGCACATAAAAGTGTTTTCCATTTGGTGGAGGTGCATAGAGTGTGGACAGCCAAACTGTCCAGGTTCAAATCATGACTTTGCCATTTACAAGCTGTGTGACCTTGGGCACATTACTTAACCTCTCTATGCTTCAGTATCCTTGTGTGTAAATGGAGTTGATGGTACCTAACTTCTAGCATGACTGTGAGGATTAAATAAGCTAAAACATGCAACACACTTAAAAACAGGGCCCAACACATGATAAGCAAACTCTATTTTTACTGTTTGGATGGTTCCAACAATGTGCAGGCTACAAACTACCAGCCTTGTTCCTTCTGTCTGTAATGATTTACTTCTTTCATGTATCAGTTTACCTCCCAAGAATCTTCAGCTTATAGACACAGCAAGTTTTAGACTCAACTACTGCATTTCAAAGGAGTGGTTGGAAAACTTATTAAGAAATAGAATTGAGGATAGTGGTGGCTCAGCAGGCAGAGTTCTCACCTGCCGTGCCAAAGACGTGGGTTCGGTTCCCAATGCCTGCCCATGCGAAAAAAAAAAAAAAAAAGAAATGGAGTTGAAATAGTTGGATAGATAGCTAGAAAAAAATAAAAGCTGGATCTGTACTTCAGTCTTTACACTGAATAAATAAATTAAGCCACAGTGGCCAAAACTTTAAAAGTAAGGAGCAAAGTAGTAAAAGCACTAGAGGAAAACTCAGGATGAATATTCATAATAGTATTAGAGTTGGAAAGAAACAAAACACAAAACATATAGGAAGAAGGTGATAAATTTGACTATCTAATAATTTAAAATGTCTGCAAGAGGAAAAATATTACAAGCATTAACAAAAAAAACCCCATAAACTTAGAAAATTAATTGCAAAGGGCTAATTTGTCTAGTATGTAAAGAGCTCTTATACAAAGCATTAAGTAAAGGAACAACTACCCAAAAGAAAACTGAGCAAAGGACCCAAACAGGAAGTTTAGAGCAGAAGGAGAGATTCATTTACACTTGCGTCGAAGAAATAAAATAATGAAATACTGTTTCAGCTCTTACATTTGCAAATAAGAAGTTTGACAGGACACATTATAGCGAGGGTGTTAGGAAACAGGCCCTGCCATATGCTGTTGATGGAAATATAAAGGAACACTGGTTTTGGGGGGCAGTTTGGCAGTATCTACTACAAGTTAAATGGATCTACCATTTGACCCATCAATTATAGTTTGGGATATGAGATAACCTTACACATAAGTGAAAAGATGGAAGTATGAAGATGGTTGTGGCAGAAATATGGACAAGTACAAAAATCTGAAACAACATATCAGTGAAATTTGGGTATATAAGCTATGGCATATCCATGTAATGAAACACTAAATAGCTGTGAAAAAGAATGAATGTAAATCCTTAAGGGTTGATATTGACAGGTCTCCAAGATAAATGAAAAAGCAAGCACAAAGCAGCAAAAAGTCATTCCATTCATGTAAAAAAGTGGCACATGCACATATGCTTGTAAATATCTAGAATATTGTTGGAGAGAGACCTAAGAAACTTCAAGTGAGGGGGAGTGGAGCATCAGGGAGAGAGAGAGAGCATGATACCACAAAGCATGATATGCCTTTTGGTCTTGTTCAAAAATTTCACTGATTACCTTTTCAATTCACCATTTTTTAAAAAATGTGTTCTGATTTGAGGAAAAAAATACTTTGTCTTCTATCTAGGTTTATTCTATTTCCTAGGGGATCCAGAAGAAAACTTACCCTATATTTCCTTTTTATCAAGTATGTCAACAGGTATTTATTTATTACTTCAGAAATTTAGTGTGAAATATACATCCTTACAAATATATAAACTATGCATGAACAATTTAAAGATTAATAATAAAACAAGCACACATATTCCACCCCGCAGTTTAAGAACAAGAGACTTACCGATACTTTCCAAACTTGGAAATAACCCGCATGCCCCTCCCCATGACCACATCCTTCCCTCCCTGCCCCAACAACTTTTGAGCCAAAGTGTACTGGGCAGTATTATTCTACCTCTTATACAGATAAGAAAATCGAGGTTTAGAAGGGTGACATTATCGATTCAAGGTCATACAGCTTGTTAGTGAAAGAGCCGGGCTCAACCCCAGATTTTTTTATTCCAGGTTCACTGCACTTTCTATTATGGTGCTGGTGATTATCATAATGTAACCAGACAGAAAAAAAAACTGATTCACTGTTTTTACTCATTTTCATAAATGAATGTAATCAGCTGCACTATGAACAAAATTTATTGTCTTAAAAAATATATAATTGTCCATTGAGAGCACTTGAAAAGACTCCACAATGCTTCATTTGTTGCCTGCGGGATCATAGCAAAAGGTATAGTTTGAAACAAGAGAAGCATCAATAGGGAAAATTAGCCTTTCTCTTTGACACTCATTACTGGTCTGGGTCAGGAACAGTTTTTATAAAAACTATGAAGAATTTTCATTTCCTGATCTTTGGCTTCACTTACATGCTAAATCCACTTAGATTATTTACCTGTAAATTGTATAGATTTCACCTAGGACTATTCGTCTAAAAATATCTGAGCTATACAAGACGTATTGAGATGAAACATATGGTATGAAAAGGTACGGCAATAAGAAAATGAGAAAATTTTTGCCCCTGAGAATAGTGATTAAGGATTTGGATGAAAATAAGAAAATTCCAAATTGAAGTCCACACAATCTAGACTGTCAAATTAAAGCATCACACTTGGCACAGAGGGCATCTTAAATCTTGATCTAGGATTTGAGAATACTGGAGCTGGAAGGAGCCTTAGAAGTTGTTATCCTAGAGGTGGCAGGCCTCCTCCTGTCCGAGCCATTTCCCACCATGCTCCCCCATCGGTCACTCTGCTCCAGCCACACTGGCCTCCTCCATGGGTCTCTGCCATTCCTTGTATGCTGTGACCCACATCTTCACCTGGTTGGCTCCACTGAGGCCTTGGGCCAAAGGTTACCTCATCAGGGAGACTTTCTCTGACGACCTAACAGAAAGCAGTCCAGCAACAGCTCACTATCAGCTCACCTGGCTGTATTATCTTCATAGCACTAATCATTATCCAGTATTATCTTCTTTATGCATGCATTTATTTATTACCTGCTCCCTCTCCTCAAAGAATGGAAACATTTTGAAAGCAGGAATCTTGTTCTGTTTAGTCTGTACCCCCAGTGCCCAGAATTGGGTCGCAAACCTAGAACTTCTTCCCTGGGATGAAATGGTTCCATTAGGAAGGGGCTTCAGTGGTCTCCAAGGAGGAAAGTTGTCTTGAAGGTGACAACATACCACTAATCTGGGTTTGTGGAAGACCTGATGGTACTGGAAAGCCAGTGGGTGAGACATGGGAAATGACCCATGGCAGACATGGGAAGCCCCCTCCCAATCCAGCTGTAAGTGCAGAGGGCGTGCTTTGTGGGGACAACAGTCAATCACCATGAGTATCAAACAAAGGACCACACCTCTGAGAGCTCAAGATTCATGCCTGGTGTGTGCCTCACGGAGGAGGTAGAATTGTCTCCTCAGAAGAAACACTGTGGCCCATCAGGGTCATCCCCCCATTGGTGGACAGGGTCACATCACAGAATATGGGGACTTAAGTCTTCTGCATTTACAACCTATAGCAGCTATGGGAGACAACAGCCCAAACAGGTCCCACCAGTGGCCTGTCCAGAGAGACCTTCCAGTTTTCTCCCCGGAAGCAGAACTCATCTACTTGGATTAGTAGAACTCATGAGTATCTTGGGGCAAGGAAGGGGTCTCAGGAGAAAAAAATAATGGACTGATGGCATCAGATGGCTTCAGCTAACTTTAATTCAAACTCAGAAGAGATAGGACATAACTTGGCAGTATCTATTGAAAAGAAAATGCTATGAATTAGGAATCTTACTTGTAGGAAGAGCATATCAGGACATTTGGCTAAGAATGCTCATTGCAGCATTGTTTGGGTTGGCAAAAAAAAAATGCAAACAACCTCAACTTTCATAAGTAACAGATTTAAACAGATTAAAAAGAATGAGGTGGATCTATTTGTACTAATCTGGAAAGATGGCCTTGACATACTGTTAAGTGATAAAAGCAAGGTGCAACCCAATTACATATCAAAATACAATTTTTTGTTTGAAAAATAATATCTAGATTTGTTTACATAAGCACAGAAAATACTTGGGAGACACACTAACCCAACCATTAACTGAGATTATTTTTCCCCTGGAGACTGAGACTAGGGGATAAAAAGGGGAAGAGAATTATACTTCCTAGTTTATACAGCTTTAAAAGACATGTTGGGTTAACAGAAGATTTTTTCTTTGCTATGTTTTCAGTAATTCAGAGAGGGAGAAAAGAACTAGCAAGTGACATGTATACCCATGCGATGTGCCTAGTGATAGGCTATTCCTGAGAACCCACACACCACGCCCGTACAATTACTCCATCTCTTGAAAACTTGGAGGGATCTCGGTTGCTTCTGGACAAGCGAACATAAAATGAACTAGAATAGTTGTCTAATCCAGTGATTTTCAAATTGTTCATTAACCACCAGCCTTTTCCTGCCAAAATAAATTGGGGGGGGGAGGGGGATGGAATTGCCAACCTCCAAAACATAGCACAGATAAAAATGGAGGTGCTTTGGGTGAACTGGGGTGGGGTTAGTCTTAGTATCTTATCTATAAAATAAGAGAATCTGACCCATCAGATGATCTGCAAATTCTGCTCTTCAGAATCCTAATGGCTCCACAGAAGAATAAAGTATGGAGGTGGAAAGGGATGCTTGGAGGCCCTGGAGTGAGAGGAGGAGGGATGAGAAAGCTGAGCTCCAGAGAAAGCCAGTGCAGCAGTTGGCACAGGCTCACCCAGCTGGCTTCCAGAACTGAGTTCTATTTCCCCTCATCTACAACGTCTCATACTGCAAATTCCTTTGCAAATGAAATAGTCTGAATTCAACTTGAAATGCTCATTTTTGCTTTAGTTTACTTTGCATATGAACAGGATTATTAGAATTTTGCTAGTTGAAGATGTGTCAGTTTCAAGTGAGTCTCTTCTTTGTAAAAATGAAACATTTAACTGAGAGTGTTCCCTTGTCATCAGAATGAATAGAGCTAAATGTGGTGGGCTGCCACTGCTCATCTAAACCCAAAACCTTCCTTTAGCCTTTTACTTTCAGGACTAATTTGTGTAAAAGGAGGAGAGCAAAACTGCCCTTTGTCACCGGCAGGCTGCAAAAACAATGTGCCCTGACATGATTTCTCTGAAGTTCCCTAAGAACAGGCTGTGGTTTGATAGCTGGAATATTGTTTAAATTCCAAGACACCTTCTAGATCTGACCTATTTTGTAATTTAAATTCCAGCTTAGACAATTGAATGCTCTTATGACTCCCCTTAATGATGCAAATTGCTATTATTATGTGCATGCAAATGATCTGTTAGATAAAGTCCCAGGGAGCTGAAAATCAGCCTGCCACTGACTAAGATTCCTTGAACTGGAGAAAAGGAGTATGAATGTGGTAACCCAGCAGCTCATTGCTGGAGGGTCAGACCACAGGTGTTGGAAGAATCTCTCATGGGGGCCCGAAGCTGGGGTTAGACACTCTGGACTCATCCCTGTAGAAGGCAGGAATTCACACTGGAACAATCTGCAAACCCCAGCAGGGATGTGGGTTTGACTTGTAGAAGGTTACTTCTGAGGCACAACAGTGAAGTTTTGGGGTATGAAATCCTTAAGCACCAGGGAGGGTCACTGAAACCCTGGATGTCAAGCATTTAGCAGCTGACATGAGCATGTCCTTGCATCTTCTGCCTCCCATATCTACCTCTAGAGGTTGTGTGCTCCTGTTGATTCTTCCCTCATGGGATCCTCAGAGCCCAGCTGGATCCTGCCCAGCTTTCCCCAAACACCCTAATTCCCACCAGCTGCTCACCTTGGAACACAGCTGCATTAAGGGAGTGGCCAGTTGTTTGCTCATTTTTCTACGCATTGCTCTGATTTCTCCATCAAGCTCTACTAGGGAGGGACTGTCATCATTTTTCTGTTTGCCCCGTTCACTCATCCATTCCCTTTCCCGGCACTGGAATGGTACTAAGCACATAGCAGTTACTCAATATGTACTAGATTATTGATTACTCACTCGACTGGGAGGAGTTGTGCATCAACCAACGGTATTATTCCCTTCTGACTGGCAGTAATATTGTTCATGTGAACTAATAATTTGTCACATGGTTACCTGTTTCTCTTTGCACCGTTTAATTAGAATAACTTTTTTTTTTTGCAGACACTCCAATAACCCTGAGGAAACAGGACCTTGGAGACTCCAGAGTTATCTAGTAAGAGTATTGACACATGGCTGGTATCCCTCCTGCCCACATCAATCACGGCAAACACAGAAACCGTGCATATGCCCTTTGTCTGCAGAGTAACACCACACAAACCTTTCATGCTATCTTGGGTAGTGGTGTCTGCGTAGGGCTCTGGACTCAGGATCATGTAGGAGTGGGTCAGTCAAGTAGATGCTGGAGCGCTGATTCATAAAGGAGGTTAAAATATAACGCTATGGGGAAAAAAACATGGTATCTACCAGATTTCCTATTCTGCTAAATGGATTAGGATGGGGTGGAGACCAGCCCAACTACCCGGGAGTGGGGCCACAGTATTATAACCAAGAAATTAGGATTTAAGGGATAATAATGATTACTGAATCATTATATGAATATACCTTTTTACTTGCGGGCATATTGGTGTAGACAGAGGGAAATACCTGAAATCTCTAAATTGTAATCCAGCTGCCTTGACCTCTGATAATTATGGTTAGTCTTTATCTTGTGCTCTTGTGATTTTAAAATGTTTGTACCCATTTTATCCACCATAATCTAGTTGCCTTGATCTTTGATGACTGTATAACCTTTATCTTGTACCCTTGTGATTGGGAAAACCTTGCGACTGACTGTCATTTGTACCCATTTTATCTGGTTTTTCAACTCTGGGGTCTTATGATCACCAAAGACAGCTCATTTATCAAATTTATTTCTAGTTATATGCTGTCAAGATAAATAAAGACTACAGGTGGGATAGATAGTAGTTTTATTATTTTCCATACTAACATAATCATATTCTCTGTTTAAAGTGAATGTTGTTTGTATGTTGACTACAAGCCCCGAATGAATATACAAAGTGAATATAGAAGAGTTAATTCTGTCATAGTCAATGCTGACCAAGAATTTAATAAACCTGTTTAAAATATTTTTTAGTCTTTCGTGTCAAACCATGTGTTCACACAAAACTAAAGTTTAGATTTCTCTCTGTTAAAAATTTAAAATAATGTAAATTGCTAGTCTGCTCTTAATGAAAAGTTTCTTTAAAAAGTTTTTCTTAATCATTCGAGTACTGTGTCTAGAAGACAAAGATTTCACAACAAAAGAATATCCTTGTTAATGTTTATGTTGGCCTTATCTTTTATTGCAGAAAACAAGTCTTCTCACTTTTAAGTGAAAAACTGTTACAAAGAATTTGTTCTTTCACCTTGTAAAAGTAAGGTGCTGAAATAATTTAACATGTCACATAGGAGGTGTTTGGGAAAGATTTCAGTGGTTAAAGGAGATTTTCTTTCCTGATAGCTGAATTTGTATGGGTAAAATGTTATTCATATATTGCAAAATTGTATAAAAATACCTAAAGATTTGACAATGTTCTAACTGTCTATATTATATCCTGATACTGATTTGTATGTTAGATGATGGTATGACATTGTTCATCATGGTTTTAACTATTCCAAAAAAAGGTTACAGATCATAGAAACAGCGAAATTTACTTGTCAGTCATAGTGCTTTGCTCTAATGCTTCTCTAAAAGTATGTGTGGTCAGCTATAGGTCAGAGCTGTATCTGCAACAGGAGAAACTTTAAAAAAGAGGCAGGACAAATGTATAAATTATGTTTTACCTGTTAATTAACATAACTCTGGTAAATGTGTAAAGATGAAACAGAGCTAAACCTCTGCTATGGATTGTCATAAGACAACTGTCACATGTTTTTATTTCTAAAAGTAGCTTCATTTAAAAATGTTTATAAGAAAATTAGGGTATAGATTGTAAGGTCTTATAGCAGTCACATTTAGTCTTGAGCTTTAACTGGTATCTCTCAATTCCAAAATAATTTGCATTTTATATAACCTGGTAGTTCCTTGGAACTTTAATTAGTTGACACCTGAGATTCAGAGTTAGTTCTCCACTCTGAAAATCAGTATTACTCCATATAGCAATTGTTAAAAAGCTGAAAGAGAGTTCAGACTCCAATTGGAGGCATGTCTAAAACAAATCTAATTAAAACTAAGATAAATCAAAATACAGGGTAAAAGATAATATTGTCTGTATTTTGAAACCTTGACTTTTTGTGTAAGATAAAAAGAAGAAATGTTTATTTTGTCCAAAATTTAAATTTCCTGTGGAACACTATCTACTTTAACCTATCTAGTCAGTCTATTTTGTTTAAATAGACTACTTTAGCTTTATTTGACATGGAACTTAGAATAAGGAACAAAATCTTGATATTCTGTATAAGTTAATGTTATACCCTGATCCATTTCAAAGTATTTTAGGTAAAAATAAAAACCATTTGCAAAGCCCCTTGAGGGACTGGAAAAAATGTATAACTACTAAACTTCCCCACCAGGCAATTCCTGATATTCTCTTAAGCAATAAAAACAGCTTGGGCTCAGCTCAGGACCCCTCAACTATCTCAGATGGAAAAGGAAGCTCCAATAAACACACACCTTCATTGCAATTTCTCTGGCAAAATTACTTTCAGGGGAGATCAGGACCTCGGGAAAAAACCTGCATGAATTTTATTAGAATATGGAACCTTCTTCAGGATCTGACACCAGATGAAACAGGAGGCTGGGCAGGCTTGGCAGGTTGTGATCCTAACCTGGGACTAAACTACTTTTTCTCTTTATTGACTGCAGCAGCCTCTCTAAACCTCAATTTCCAAATGTACAAGATAGAAAGTGACAACACTTATCCCAGGGGGACCCTGTGAAGGGTGCGTGGAGGAGCTCTTATAAAGCTAAACCATAGACTTTAGTTAATAATGCAAGTATAAGAACGTGCTCTCATCAATTGTAAATGTACAACCCCAATGCAAGGTATTAATAAGTGGTATATGGGAATCCTGTTTTTTATGCATGATTGTTCTGTAAACCCACAACTTCTCTAATAAAAAAAAAAGGATCAAATGACATTTTAAAAAGTATGAGGAAGTGAAAAAAAAGAATTTTGTATGCATTTCTAGTGTTACATAAGCATATCTGGTCATTATTACAACATAAATCTTATGATCCTGCTTTCTGGGGGGTCCTCTCTTGATATTTATTTTTAATAAAGATATTTAAATTCTAATTAGTGGTTTGGTTCATCACTTGAGTTCAAAATACAGACTAGGATTTATAGAAAGAGCCAGGGATAAGTTACGTGCCTCAACCCACTTAAATATAAGCCATTATAGGTCCTTTTAACCTGCTTCCTGAGGATTTCTCTTCTCCCAGGTGGAGCCCCCCAGGCTCCCACGAGCCCCAGGTTCTCAGACAGGTTGTCCTATCTTCAGTGGGAGCAGACTGCCACTCGGGATAGGCAAGTCCTTTTTGCTTTTTCTCCTGTTGCCTGGTTAGCTGCGAGCCTGTGGCAGCAAGGATTCCTTCAGCTCACACAAACTGGCTAATCCAGCTCTGGAACCAGAAATGCTTGTCCCCTCTCACAGGAGGCCTCCGCCCTCACTGCCCCCGTCTTTCTTCCCCAGGTGGGAGACAGACACACGGAAACAATTTGATGTTCTAGCAGGTTAAAGACTGCCTCAGATCTGCAGATGATTCTCCCTCTACCACTTTTTTTTAAAAGCTACAAATCAAGTTTCTAATCTCAAATCCTTACTTATATTTTATTTTCAGTAGTTGTTCTGTAACAGATTGCCTATTTTCAAGCCCTGCAATTTTACAACTTAATCTGGCCTGTCGCTTCTCAAAGCTCTTTTTATCTCTGTATTTTAAACACATACATTAAAGTTATTTTTACATAACTCTTGAACAAAATGGTATACAGCCGTGAGAAAATACAGGCGCATATTTATCTGATTTTGAGATTCTGAGGTAGGGAAGAAGGTTCAGAACCTAAAAGCAATGAAAGAACCCTTAAATAAAAGGGCTTTGTAAATTTGCCTATGTGAAAATAAGAACTTTCCAATGTCCTCCTGCGCACCCCACCCCCCAAAAGCTCATGAATAAAAAAGCAGAAAACTACCAAGACAGAAGGTTTTAGTGAAGAGTATGGGCTTTGGAGTGGACCCAGCTTGGTCTGAATTTCAGTTCCTTCACTCACTGGCTGTATGACCTTGCACAGAGGCTTCACCTCTCTTAAGTCTCAGTCACCTCATCTGTAAAATGGAATAATAATAATAGTGACTAGCTCACAGGATTTTTATCAGGATAAGAAATATATATATAACTTTTTGACATATACACATAAAGCTCTTAGCATAGCACTTGGTACACTGTTAAGTTCCCAAGAAATGTTATTGTTTTTATGGGAAAAATATTGCAATGTGCATAATACACAAAGAGCTACTTTCCAATATAAAGAGCATTTAGTGTTTTAGTAAGAAAAAGATAAAAACCCCAATTTAAAAATGGGCAAAGAACATAAACGCACAATTCTTACAGGATAAAAAAAAATTCAAATCACCGACAAACATATGAAAAAAAAATTCAACCTCACCATATTCAAAAACCTGCAGACCCCTCCTAGTGTCAAGATCTAATGCAGCCAGGCATCGGGCCCTCCTCTTTTTTCTTTTAAATATTTTTTTAAACATTTCTTTTAAATATTTTTAATTGTGAAATATACCATATATACAATACCGTTCATTAGGGCTCGGCTTACCATAGCAATTCGGCAATAGCTAGCTGAAGCTTGCATAAAAGTAACCTCCAGAATAGCTTCTCGGCTCTATTTGAAATCTCTTAGCCACTGCTGCCTTGTTTTGATACATTTCTTTCCCCCCTTTTGTTCAGGAAGGCATTGTTGATCCTACAGTGCCAGGGCCAGGCTCATACCTGGGAGTCATGTCCCATATTATCAGGGAGACTTACATCCCTGATGTCATGTCCCATGTAGGAGGGAGTGTAATGATTTTCCTTGCAGAATTGGGCTTAGAGAGAGAAAGGCCACATCTGAACAACAAAAGAGGTTCTCTGGAGGTAACTCTTAAGCATTATTACAGTTAAGTTTGGCTTCTCCTTTACAGATACAAGTTTCATAATAACAAGCCTCACAAATAAAAAAATAAACAAACAAACAAAATAAAAAACAAGTCTTATGATCAAAGGCTTGGCCTATTAACTTGGGAGTCCCTAATATTTGAGAGTATATTAGGGATTTCCCAGCTGGGAAAGTTTAACAGTTCCATCTTTTTTTCTCCAGTCCCTCAGTGAACTTTGCCAGTACTTTTAAATTATCTGCCCAATATGCTCTGGAATGTAGCCGGGAATTATAATAAGCTATACAGGATTGTAAGCCCTCATTCCCAATTCCAGGCTCCATGTGTTTCAGTCATTTGACTGAACTCAGACCCTCCTCTTTTAAACCACAAACTATCCCAGATTCTAATTTCTCCTCCTGCTCAAGCTGGCTTAATTTCAGGCTTGTGATTCTCCAATTTTAGGGTCATTAGAATCATCTTGAGAGAAATTCACATGTAGATTCCCAGGCTCAACCTCCAGTGATTCGGACTCAGTAGACAATTGTGGGACCCAGAAACGGGCATTTTAAATGGACGCAGCCAGGCCGTTTAGATGCAGACATTCCCCATTCTACCCTGTGCCATCAAACACCGGGGCCCATTTCCAGCATTTCCCAGTTTTGAATTTTCTCTCTCTGTCTTTCCTCCCCTTGCAGAAACACCCAGGAAAGCTGTTAACTCCTTGCTGCCTAAGAGCTCAGACCTTAGGAACAAAGCCTTGGCTACTCCCTGGGTGGATGGGACAGGGGATATACATTTTTGGTTTTTTTCCTGATGATTCTTCAGCAGCTCAAAAAAAAGAGGCTCACAGGGTAACGTCTCCGTAAGTCATCATGCTACACTGATTTATTACATTGTGAAATATCATTTTTAAATGATTTATTTTGTTTATTATCATGTACGCTTTTCTGTATTTTCCAACTTTCTACACTGGATGGAGAATCAGTTATTTTGACAATCAGAAAAAATGTTACAAAAACTCCTGCAGTTATTCCCTCCCAGTTTGTATCATCTCAGTCGGAGTTTAGAGTGTCACTTGTCCAGAAAGTGACTCCTTGGGTATCGAGTTGGGAGGTGCCTCCACGTGGCCCGGCAGCATCCCTGGCTCCCCCCATCTCAGCACTTGTGCAGCTGCCTGTTTACGTGGTTGCTCCCCCTCTAACTGTAAGCACTGGAGGGAAGAGGCGGTGGATATCTTATTTCTGTAATCCTAACACTTAGCAAGAATCAGGGCCCAAAACTGGCACATACCTTAGTTTACATTTGCACTTGTTGAGTTGTGTAATGATCCATCAATTAAGAGGTATTTGCCAAATCCCACACTAGAGGCACAGTAAAGAACTGTGAGATGTATTTAAAGAGACAAGGTGACTAGAGGGGACAAATTAGAGACAAAACTGTGCACAAAGTTATAGTTGTACGATACAGACAAAGAAGTGCAGCAGGAGTTGGGTAAGAAGAGATGAGTGTTTTGAAGTGAACTGAGAATCACTTGTCTCCCACAGGCCTCTAATGGAGTTTTCTGAAGCAGGAGTGCTGCTGGAACCATCTTTCACTAACTGTTAATAATAATATTTGGGGCTCACTTTGTTCCCTACAACAAGCATCTTGAGATAATTTCTGACTTTTATCTAAGCATTCTTATCCTCACCCTTTGGTCATAAAAGTGTGCATAAAACATAGTTAAGTAACTTGGTCCGATGTTGGGGGAATGGACAAGGAATTAAACCATTATCCCCAAACTCTGCCCTGTGGCATTCTTTGTACATAGCAAAACATTTGTGAAGATGTTTTGTCAAACTGCACCCTCTTCATACACCCCTTCCCCCAGCCTAGGGAATATCTAAAAGTGGTTACTCCAGAAAACATCTAGATGAGGGTCTTAGGGTGCCAGTGAGATGTTCACCCAGAAAACAAATGTTGTGTTAGCATTGGAACCCTGCCAGGGTGGAGGCACCGTTTACCTGACAGGTGTTCTGTTCCTATGAGCTTCAAAAAGATATAGTAAATAAAAGAATGAATGCATGGTTCACATTGGACAAAATTAATAGAAATATGATGTTAAATATTTGCAAATTATGCTTCGTATAATTAACTTCTTTTGGACCCATTAACTAGTTAACCATCAGGGAAACAACATTCTTTCTAGAGGTTTTCGATCTGTTGCCCCACTTGTCCAAGATTTCAAGCTTTAGAGGCATCCTGGAATCTGCCTTTCCTTTGGAAAAATTGACTCGAAAATTCCCTGAAGCACAGAAAGGGAGCATTTGAGAAAAACTAATAGCAATAATGATATGCAAACACATAGTGCCTTCTAGGCACTAAGCTAAGGACTTTACATGGATTATCTAACAGATTCTTTATGATAACTCTTAAGGTAGACATTATTATGAATACTTTTTAAGGCTGAGGGAACTGAGATGGAGCTGAGTGAGCTGCCTAAGGTCCCACAGCTATAGAGGAGCCAAGAGTAAGCATGGTCTGATTCCAGAGCCCAGGACCTTGACCATTACAAAGGCTGAAATAATTTTGGAATATGCCTCCTACTTTTTAGATTTGGGAAGACTTCTCTCATGGAGAAAAAGCAGAGCTTTCCTTGGAAGGAGGAAGTTCTCCTTTCCTAAAATTCTCTTTATGTCTTTCCTTCTCTCTCTTCATCTTATATTCAGTCCCCAAACAAACATAGCCTCCTCATTTCTAAACTAGAATCTCTGTTTCTGGGTTTCTTGCTTTCTGTTCATGAAACAACTGTTCTTCCTGTTTGATGGACCTGAACTAGGTGCTTCTTTCTCTTTCTTCTCTTGTCTCCAATCAGTTGTCAAGTTCAATTCATTCTCGATATTGCTCTTGATATTTCCAGGATATATTGTAACTGATAAGTTAGATTTAAGGGATGATTATGATTACCAAGTCATTATATAGCTATTCCTTTTTACTTTCTGGAGTAGACAGAGGGAAATACCTGAAATCTCTAAATTGCAATCTAGCTGCCTTGATCTCTGATAATGATTGTGCGCCTGTAATTGTAAAAACAAATAACGATAAAGGCGCCTTTATCTTGTGCGCCTGTAATTGTGAAAACCTTGTGTATGACTGACCTTCATTTATACTCATTTTATATGTTTTTTCGACTTTGGAGTCTTGTGATTACTAAAGACATACCCTAATGTTTTTTAACGAAGGGCCTTGGGTCAGCACAGAATTACCCACCCCAATTCCAAAGTTACCTTGATAACCAGAACTGGATCTAACCAAAATGGGCCCGCCCGACAGGCATAGTAGCTCAGAATTTAGCCTACAAGTCACCTATACCTCACTATAAACTAAAAATCACACCCATCATCATATTAAGGTCACCATTTTCTTACATACATTCTGTGACTAAGCATGTCATCAATCTGTGCATGCTCCTTAATTAGATCATCTCTAATTACAACATCTGGGCCATTGTGCTTATTATCCTAGAACATGCCCATCTTTTGATACTGTAAAACTATCAGGATTACTGCAGTTTGGGGAGACAGATTTTGGGGCCTACAGGCCATCTGCTCTCCTGCTGCATTCCTAACAATAAACTTGTTCTCTCTTTGAAACCCTGGTGGCTCAGGAATTGGTCATTTGAGCACAGTGGCAAAGAATTCCCTGTCTTTGAATGGTAACAATATCCCTGGTTCTCCATTCCTAATGCTACCACCTCAACCAGACACAAATCATGCTTTGCCTGGACTAATGCGATAACCTCCTAACTTACTTCTGGCCTCTAGCGTCTCCCACTCCAGTCGTTCCTGCATTTGCACCACCAGATTCGTCCTCCTATAAAACCATTCTTCATAACTATTCCGTGGTAAACGGCCTACAATGGCTCCCAACTGCCCATCAGATTCACTCCTTACGTCTCAAAAGTGGAAATTCAAGGCTCTCCTTAACCTAGCCAACACAAACTCCTCTACAACACAAGCTGTCCCAGACAGGTGGGTCTGGATTCTTGCTCTTCCTGGAATCTACTACTTTCATTTCAGTCCCTAGATCATGGCAAAAGTGCTTTCCTACCCTGGGAATGATTTGCCCTCCCTGCTGCCCAAATCTCACCCACACTGCATCGCCCATTTCACATTTTGTCTCCTGCATGAAACTTTCCTTTATCACTAGAGTTTGGGTCAATTTTTTCTCTTCTTGACTGCCCTGATGCTTGTCACCCAACTTACTGTAAGGATTTGCCTCTAAAAGTCTCCTTTTCAAAGTAATTGATTCTAAAGTCTTCAAGTGTTGCCTATAAGGAAAAGGGGTTTTTCACCTTCTAGTGAAAACCAGGGAAATTATTCTGTGGTTGTCAGCTCATCATTTTAGCATGGGTAGTTATCCACAATGTAGATAACCTCTGTCCAACTGTGAAGTATTTTACAGTTTTTTTTTTTTTATATATATACAGCTCAGGGAGGGCCCTCAAAACTTCAAAGCTTGTTGGTGAGCACAAGAAACTTTTTCTGAGTGTCAATGAAGGGATTGCTCTATTGCATTCAGAACAAACTCCACAAATTACATTTAGTTGGTCTTGTTATTTTTAACTCTACCTTTCAGTAAAGACAATTGTGCCTTGAACATTAGTTAAACTAGAAGCAAATTATATCTATTTAAAATACGGAGCTGTTAAAACTCAAAGATTTACATAAAAGCAACTAATGGGCTGAAAAATGCTCCCTTTGTAGCCGAACTGCAACCTCAAAGCTTCAGCTTGTTTCACACAACATGACCTTTAGTCTGCAGATAAAATGCATGTAAATTAAGCTTGAATGTCAACTAGATTTGGGCAAGGATTTCTTTTTTGGCGGTGAAAGAGGGGTGGGGTGGGTGGGGGATTGTGAGGAATGTAAAGAAAAAAAAGTATGTCTTTTTTTTTTTTTCTTCAATCAGATAAGTGTGTTTTTATGGGATCCATGGACTGTTCTGTTAGTTTCTGCATAAGCAGCCATGTCCAAGAAAACACAAGACCCTAAGAAGTAAATTTTCCTTTCTTCCAAGTTGTTTTCGTTCTACCTTTCATTTACATTTTTTCAATTTTACAAATTAAAGCATCCGAACTTTGTTCAAGACTGCTGCCATCATCGCGACTCAGTGGACGTTAAAAATAGCTGAGTCACTCAGAAAGGGGGCGAAAATGACTGCCTTCGGTGGGTGTCAAACTTTATCATCAGTGGCCCTACAGAAGTGGTGGGGAGCTGAGGAATGCTGAACTGCTGAAGAAGCTGTTCCCACGTCAAGGGTAACTGTTTGATCGTCAATAATAAGATGATTTAAGTTGGTGTAATGCCAGCATAGGCTTCAAGGAGCCAAATATTATTCTGAAGCAGCAGCTGATAGAAGGACAGAGGAACACACAACGTGACACCCTGCAGGAGCTGGAGATAAAGCCTAAACCCAGAAACAAGATGCTGAGGGCATGAGGCAAGAAGGACTAATGGAAAGTACACAGAGATTATATAATGTTCACAATAAATAAATGAACATTTATTGAGAACCTGACTGTCCCGGCACTGTATTTTACCTGTATTATCTCATTTAACATCCTAGCCACCTAGGATGTAAGTACTGCTACTTCCATTTTGCGATGGAGAAACTGAGGGTTGGAGATGTTAAAAGACTGTTACAAGGTCACCCCTCAGTTAAGCTGTGGAACCAGGATGTGAATCTGTCTGACTCCTGAGTCCACCCTGCTCCACAACAACATACTACAGGGAAGAATCAGAGAGACAGAGAGAATTTGCCTGAGAATCTAACAGTGTAAAAAGAAAAGCAGGCTGTTTGAGATAAGGGGAGGAGCCATGTATTAGTTTCCTAGGAATGCTATAACAAAGCACCACAAACTGGGTGGCTTAGAACAACTGAAATTTATTTATCATAGTTTCAGAGGCTAGAAGCCTGAAATTAAGGTGTTATTAGCCCATGCTCCCTCTGAAGGCTCTAGGAAAGAATGCTTCTTTGCCTTTTCCTAGCTTCTGGTGATTGCCGTCAATCCTTAGCTACTTGGCATTCCTTGGCTTGTGGTAGCCTAACTCCAATCTCTGCCTCTGAAATCACATGACCTTCTTTCTATATTTCATTGTGTCCAAATTTCATTCCTATAAGGATACTAGTCATTAGGGTATCCTTATAAGGGATGGACCCTAATGCTGTATGACCTTATCTTACATTGACTGCATCTATAAATACTGTCTTTCCAAATAGGGTCATGTTTGCAGATGTCAGGTGGACATGAATTTTAGGAGGATATCATTTAATCTAGCATAAGCCATAAAAGTTGAAGGGAATGTTAGCACCATGTGGAGGTGAGCCAGGACTGGGCACAGAGAGGCCCTGGGATGGGGGAACTCGGGAGGATGAGCCACCCCTTGTGTTGGAGTACCCTTGATCTGAGCAGTTGTCCTGGAACTCACCTAGAAAGGACCCTTGGCCCAAGGATCTCTAAGTCTGTTGGCCAAGTGGGCAGTGCCACTAAATGATGGGTAGGCCCGTAGGGTTCTGCTGTCTCCTCAGTATGGAGAGGCATTTTTCAAGCACGCACATGACATGAATGCCAAAGAAAAAAATCCATGTTATCCTTGGCAGAGTGGCAGTGAAGGTTGAAGGAAAGGCAGGTTAATAGTGGAAACCAAGACCGAGAGTGAACAATTTGCCAGCCCACAGCAGGCTCTGTTCTGCTCAGACTGTAAAACTTGGACAGGCTTGTTTCTGCGGCTGCCACCTCTGCTGCTTTGAGTCAAAAGAGACTAGTGGCTTTTTAATAGCTCAGGATCTGGGGACAGGCCCAGATAGTTGAACATCATTTATTTGGTCAACACAGCTGCCCTGTTCTCATGGGTCCAGATGTTCAGTCTTGACCCACTTGGTTCTTACATACATCCTTAGAGAAGCATGACAAATGTGTCTACATGGAATGTTTTATTTGTGTGTGTGTAAAGTATGCACATAGTGTCTGGAGGATGTAGGTAAAGGGCCAACTCTCTCCTGTCTTCCTCACTGCACCACTATTGCCACAGACCTGAGCTAGGCTTATGGGTGTGTTCATTGTACTGACTCTAGATACCGTCTTAGCAGAGATGTAGTTTCAAGGGCTCTCTTGACCCTTAAATGAAATCTGGAAATGGTTTCTGACATGCTGATAAGCCACAGTGTCAGGTGTGCACAGAGTACAGAGCCTTGACTTCCCCAGTGCACATATTCTCAGGCTGCTATGAAGAAGGCCATGGAGGCCTCGTCCTAGGCTCTGAGTGTGGGTTTATGGCTTCAGCCACTCTGTCTTTATCTGGCCTCCTGGATCAACCCAAGCCAGCTCCAAACTGCAGGACCTAAAGGGAAAGAAATCTTTCCTTCTCAATCAAAGAGAACAGAAAGGAGTTTGAAACAAGGCCTAGCTGTAGGGTAAGGACTGATTATGAGCTGTCCTAACATTGACTGTCTTTGATATGGGAGGCCAGCCTAGGACAGGCAAGGCTTGAGGGCTCAGCCCACCAGGGTCCCTCTCCTGGGGAACCACTCTCCCAGTTTGGCTCTGGCCTGGATCCAGTCACCCTGGGGGAGTTAACCCAAGACAGGAACAACCCTGATTTAGTAGCTTGGGCTTTCCAAAGAACAAATACTAGTGCGGCACCAGTGGACCATGGTCTAAACCAAGGGTTGGCAAGCATTTTCCATAAAAGGGCCAGACAGTAAATATTTTAGACACCGAGGGCTATGGACCTGAGTGGCAACTAGTCTGCTGTTGTGGGAAAGCAGCCAGAGACAACATCTAACCAACCAAAATCGCCTGGCTGTGTGTCAGTATAACTTTATGGTTACGGAAAATGGAATTTTAAATACTTGTCATGTCATATGAAGGATCATTCTTCTGATTTTCCTTCCAACCATTTAAAAATGTGAAATCTTATCTAGCAGACTGTACAAACAGGCAAGGCCTTCCAACATGAAAAAGTTAGAATGGGCATAGCCCAAATACCCTTATAAAGACTGGGAGAAAGATCAGAGGTGATGGTGGAGTTATACAGAGAAGGTAGGGTTTAACAAACAAGTATGATTACTGAATCATTATATTGATATTTCTTTTAGTCTGCGGTATCTTAGAGCAGCTAAAAGTAAAAACCTAATATTGTAGAATTGTAATCCATACCAAACTTTGAAATCTGTTCTACAACTAATTGTTGCACTGTGTGTTGAAACTTATTGCTTTTTTTGCATATAAGTTATTTTTCACAAAAAAGAAAAAAAAAGTGATGATAAAATATATATATATTCCTTCTAGCCTCCAATGTTCTGGAGCAGCTAGAAGGAAAAATCTGAGATGATGGCATGGTGGCCCATGACAAACTCTGGGATCTGTCCTATAACCACTTGCTGAAGAGAGCTTTGGAAACTATTGCTTTTTTCTTTCTTTGCTTTGCATATATGTTATATTATACAATAAAAAAGTTAAAAAGAAAAAAAAAAAAAACAGGCAAGAGACTGGCTTTGGCCTGCAAGCTGTAGTTGGCTGATCCTGATCTAAATTGTTCCCTCTTACACCATCTGTAATGCTCTCAGGATAGGGGCTGGGGGAGGGAGGTGTACTCTGACAGTCAATTTAGGGCCTTCAAGGAGATGTAACATCCATGCAAACAGGACCTGTGATAATAGGCCATGTGATTTTTTCCTCAATAAATAATAGAATGTGCAGATTCATATGAGTGTACCTCATAGTAGTCACCACGGAAAGCTATGGTAACACAATAAGAACTATACTGTAATACTGTGTTACTGCTTAATGCAGCTGGAATCTCTTCCCTGAGACCTACCCTCAGAATTGGGAGCACATGCTTTTGAAAAGCCACAGTAACAGAAAATCTTCTTCCACTGAAGATGGAATTGATTTTTAGAAACCGCACAAAAGGAA
This sequence comes from Myrmecophaga tridactyla, assembly GCA_004026745.1. Classification (NCBI taxonomy): domain Eukaryota; kingdom Metazoa; phylum Chordata; class Mammalia; order Pilosa; family Myrmecophagidae; genus Myrmecophaga; species Myrmecophaga tridactyla. The sequence goes on along the minus strand of PVIY010000745.1, from coordinate 147,719 downwards.
GCAAAGCAAAACAAAACCCAAACCAACCCAAATGCAAAAACCACCTCCATCTCAAACAACAACAACAACAAAGACACAAATGTTACCATCCTTTCAGAACCAGGCTGGTAAGTAAAGGGGGTGGCGGAAGGATGAGCAAACTAAACAAAGTGGTTTTTGTTCAAAACCACTTGTGATTATAAATGAGACTGCTGCAAAATCATGTCTGGGAAGTCCCAATATGGTCCCACAATATGGGTGTTGTTTGCCCAAAACAGGATCTGTGATTAAACGGTCTTTTGCTTTTACAAATATTTTGCGATGAATAAGCACGTGTGTGTGTCATTTCATAAGTGAGGAAGTCTCTAATACAGAATAAATTCCCACAAATTGCTGGGTCAAAGGGTAAATGTATTTGTAAGTTTTCTAGGCACAGTTTTCCATATGGTTGTACCATCTGCACTCTGAAAAGCAATGCATGAACCTAACTATTTCCCTCCAACTTCTCCAATAGAGTACGTCGTCAAACTTGTATTTTGTCATTCTAACAGGTGAAAATTATATTTTAAGGTAGTTACAATTTTTTTTTAATTGGAATCTTTTCCTTTGTTTGAGAGACATTTGCATTTCTTTTCCAGAGAACTGTCTGTTCCATTTTCCTACTGGATTCTTGTTTTTATCTTATCAATTTTTTTTTTTTTTTTTAACATGGGCAGGCACCGGGAATCGAACCCGGGTCCTCTGGCATGGCAGGCAAGCATTCTTGCCTGCTGAGCCACCGTGGCCCACCCTATCTTATCAATTTTAATGTAATATTATATTTTAGTAAGATTATCCCTGAATGTATGATATGAGTTGCAAATATTTTTCCCCAGTTTGTCATTTATCTTTTACCTTTGTTTATGGAGTTTTTTTTATTGTTTGCCATGCAGAAGTTTGTTGTTGCTGTTGTGTGTGCTTTTTAAATGTTGCAAAATTTGTCTTTTTTTTTTTTTTGGATTTTGAGTTGTAACTCACAAGAAAGGCCTTCCCCATTCCAAGATGAAAAATGAATTTATTCATATTTTCTTCTAGTAATTTTAGTGTTTCCTATTTGATCAATTTAGAGTTTATTACTTATTAAAGTGCACATCATGAGAAACGAATCCAATTTTACCTTTCTTCAGAGGTCTGGTCCATTGCCTTGACATCATTTATTAAATCCATCTCTTCCCCCTGATGTGAGATGCTGTCTTCATCATGTACTAAATTTCCATTTGTATTAGGGACTATTTCTGGACTTTCTATTCCATTCCATTGGTCTGTCTATTCATATCCCACAATGTTTTAATTACACAGGTTTTAATTATATTGTAATATCCAGTAGAGCTAGTTCTTCCTCATTGTTCTTCTTTTTCAGAATTTTACTTGCTGTTTGTGTTTCTTTATTTTTTCTATATAGTTTAGAATAAAATTTGTTTAGTTTCAAAAAAACATTGATATTTTTATGTTTTTATTAAATTTATAAATTAGCTTAAAGAGGGTTAACCTAATATGTTATAACTTAACATCATGATACTGTTAAGTCTCCTATCTAAAATCATTTCCATTTGTTTGCGACTTCGTGCTCTCTAAGAGAGATTAACCCTCCCTTTCTTAACACAAAATATAAAGATATAGACACACCCACAGACTTTGCACATCTTTTCTTCTATTATATCTTTCAACAGGTTGTTTGATACAGGAAATCTATTTATTTATATTTATAGTAGGTTTTCAGTGGATTCTCTTAGGTTTTCCAAGTAAAAAATCATATGATCTGCATATAGTAAGAATTTCACTTAGAGCCTTTAACATTTTTGTCTCTCTCCCTTGTGTAGTTGTTCTGGCTAATCCTTCTAGGACAATCGGAAATAGTAGTGGTGATAGACACATCCTTGCCTTAATAATGACGTTAGTAACACCACCTCTAGGGTTTCTCTATTAAATGCAGAGCTGGTTTTGGGCTGAGATATATAAATTGTATTTTATCATGTTCAGGAAGAAACCATTGATTCCCATTTTATTGCATCTTTTTATCCAGCATAGGAGTTAAATTGTGTCAAATGCCTGTCCAACATTTGAGTCATCTTTACCATCCTTGAATAAATTTTTGAGTTTGCAATCCCTGCTTTAAAATAGTGAGATTGATTTGTCATTAGAGGGGAGCCCAGGACATTTTAAGCAATGTCCTAAGTCCAAAACTGTGTATAGCCTCCTGAGGACAAACATTCTTATATTCTTAAATATTCACATAAAATATAATAAATATATTATATTTATCACAAATAAATTAATTTGATATGAATTTATGAAACATCTGGGTGCTCAGCCCTAGATTTTGAATATAAAGGTAGGATCACAAAGCTGCCAGAATATCAATAAAGGTGAGATATGAAGAAAAAGATAAAAGAGAACAGTTGATGGGAGAAGTGAGAGGAGTAAGAGGAGGGCAGGAGAAAAAGACTAAACGGAAGCAGCCATGTCCTCTAGGAGTTCATGGCAGATGGGTTAAATTTCTCCTCTTCCCCACACCTCACCAGATCTTTGTTCATTATTGGTCTAGTTCAATGGTTCCAAGTCTCCATCAGGTCCCCGTGTATGACATTTTCCTAAAGCCCTTTCCTGCTTTTAAAGTATGGCAGTGCCAAACTAACTGTACTTCAGTAGTAATTAATTCTCTCTTCCTTTTAGCAAAGTCATTTGCAGCTGCCAACCACCTTCTGGTCAGAGCGTGCTAACTAGAATTACCACACTGAGCTGATTACTTTCAGCCAAAAGCACAGAAACCTGATGCGTCCATTAGCTGGAGAAAGCTTGTCTTAGATAAATGAACCATTTTGGTAGGCATTTTGAAGTGCTGATGTTAGCCTGCATATAGCTTATTTTTCCTTTTCTACATCTTTAAGGACCTAGAACCTCAAGATGGGGGCCTCTGATCTCACCTTCATTTAAGACGTACTCTGGTGTTGTCTAAAAGGGCTGGGGGGAAGTACAGACTTCAATGTAAGAAGTACACACACCTACCTCCATGGTATACACGAAATAATTCTCTTAACACCTCACCAATAGAGGTGTCCAATTAAGGTTTGCTTATTTGTTTATTTTATCGTTTGTGTGACTAGTTCTCCGTTCTGAGAAAAACAGGAAGTAAAGATGAGAAAAACTTGCTAGAATGAATGGCAACAGTGTAGCTGGAGTAAAGTAAAAGGCTTTTGAGCGATAGATTTGGCTCTTCTGCTTGAGGCAGAGCCTTCCTGGGGACCAGGTAAGGATGATATGCTTAACACACCTGATCATTCTTAGGAAGGCATGCCGAGGTCCTTCCTGATGGTGAGTGAGGGAACACCCTCATGCTGGCTGCATCCCAAACCAATTAATGCAGAACCTTTACAGGTGGGATCCAGGCAGCAGTTTTTTTTAAAGCTCCTCAGATGATTCCAATATACAACCACTGCTCTAGAATCTTGATTTTCAAAACGTGGTCCCCAGACCAGCAGCACGGATGTCAGTTAGGAATGCAGGACTTCAGATTCCACCTCAGATCTTCTGAATCAGAACCTGCATTTAATAGATTCCCCCAAAGATTCATGGGCACATTAAAATTAGAGAAGCAGAGGTCTAGAGCAGTGGTTTCTAAAGTGTGTTACCTGAACCACCTACATCAAATTCACCAGGGAATGGGAGGGTAGGGGCACAGGGGTGGGGTGAAGGGGGTAGAGTGGGGGTGGATAAGGGATTTGTTAAGAAAGCAAATGCTGGGACCCCACACTCAGCAATTATGATTATGTAGATCTGAGGGTGGGGCCCCAGAATCTGCCTGTTTAATGTGCTCCCTATGTGATTCCTAAGCATACTAAAGTTTGAGACCAACTCCCAAGAGAAGAGCCAGCAATATGATAGCTGCTTTTCCCTTGCCTGCATGTAAGTTCCCTCTGTGACTCTAAAATGTCAAAAACAACTATTTAAATCAGAATACAGTGTAAAGTATGATAGGGTCCATATTTTAAAATTTCAACTTCTCTGTGATTCCAAAGGGAGAGGTGTTTATTTGGTGCAAAATTTATATTTTGTGTAGTGCATTTCCTAATTTAACTTGCATGGTCAGTTTAGTTGAACACCGGTAAGTACAGGGAACCTTGAACAGGACATGAGATTTTGTTGGTTTGTCCAGGTTTTGTGATACCCCAATATATCCCAGAGCAATTTGGGCAGAGAATATAAAAATATTTGCAAAGTTCCCTGGGGAACTGGGGAGAAAGGAGGAAATATTCAACTTCCTCATTTGGGGAATTCCTGATATTCTCATAAGCAGTGGAGACAGCCAATTTAATAGGCTATGCCCTTGATTTTGGGATTCACCCTTATGAAACTTATTCCTGCAAAGGAGAAGCTAAGCCTACTTATAGTTATGCCTAAGAGTCACCCCCAGAGAACCTCTTTTGTTGCTCAGATGTGGCCTCTCTCTCCAGCCAACATGGTAGGTGAACTCACTGCCCTCCCCCCTATGTGAGACCTGACTCCCAGGGTGGGACAGGACTCCCAGGATGAACTGGGACCCAGCATCATGGGATTGAGAAAGCCTTCTTGACCAAAAGGGGGAAGAGAGAAATGAGACAAAATCAAGTTTCAGTGGCTGAGAGATTTCAAACAGAGTAAGAATAACTGGAGGTTATTGTAAAGATATCCCTTTTTAGTTTATGGTGTCTTGGAGTGGCTGGAGGGAAGTACCTGGAACTGTTGAGGATAGATGAGTAAAAAAATAAGGATAAAAAAATACATAATGAGGGAGAGGATAACAGGTAAAAAAATCGGGTAGATTGAAATACTAGTGGTCAATGGAGGGAGGAGTTAGGGGTATGGGATGTATGAGTTTTTAGTTTTATTTCTTTTTCCGGAGTGATGCAAATGTTTTTAAAATGATCATGGAGATGAATACACAACTATAACTATATGATGATATTATGAGGCACTGATTGTATACCATGTATGGACTATTTGTGTGTGAAGATTTCTCAATAAAAATTTTAAAAGAAAAAGCTTTTAAAGCTTACATTGTACACAGCTGCCTACAATGACCAGGACAGAAGTTAAAGGCTATCAGACCTCCAGGGTGGGGTGGGGGCAGGGGGGAGAATGTATAGATGGTATCGTAAACGGAGCATAAAATCCCCCTCCCCTTGATCACTGCTGATAACAAGCCTCCAGACCCCTGCGCCATGAGACCCTGCTGAAGCTCCTGCTTTCACACTCTATGGAATATCTTTGCTCTAAACACTTATAAGCTGTCCCTTGCATTCCCCGCCCTGTTGCAGAGCACTAACTTCCATTTTCTGGACGGCTGCCACCAGGAAAGTCTTCTGTTTATAAGTTACAATAAAATCCATGCCTAACTCCCCCACCCCAAAAAACCCGAAACAAAAACCAAAAAACCAAAAACAACACAACCCTTGCAGGTGGAAAATAAGTTGGTGATAATCTACAAATGCTTCACAGCCTGACAAACATGATGTTTCTACTCTCTGACCAGTAACAGGGCTGGTGGTGGCACTGCCAAGCAACTAAAGTAAAATCTATCTTTCAGATTACATGGAACCGAGTCTCTTGTTTTTGTGATTGAAAAGGCTGAAATTTGAATACACGAACACCTAGCATAAAAACAGGATCAAAAATATAAACTATTGATGCTCAGATACATCCCCCTTTGAGGGTTTCAAAAAACCCTCAAATTGCAAGATAGACAGCCAAGATTGAGGGGAAGAGGGAATTCTCCTAAGGAGATCTTTATTTTACATTCGTCCTTTTTGAAATTTTTGCTTAGGCCCCCAGATTTTTAAATAACACAGGTAAAAATGAAGCCTGGAATAGAAAAACTTGATCCCTCTCAAAAGATGTATTTTAAGTGTGTAGTACTTTCATTGTACTTTTAAAGCATTTCAGCTCATGTAAGATATTTAAAAGCTTCTGTAACAGCCAGCTTTAAGTAGATTTATCTTGAGATACCTAGGATTCTGAAGTATAGTTCACAGTCGACTTGTAGTGACAGAACTGGAATCTAATGATAAAGTGAAATAAGATCACAGCAATTGTAATGGATAATGAAATGGACCAGCGACTGAAATGTGACCTCAGTTTAACTGTTAAATAATTAGTGAGTTAAAATCAGCAAAAGCACAGAAACTTGACACTGGAACAACAAATTTTGAGGCTTGGTTTTAAAAGATTTTCTTAGCAATGTTTCTTAACTTTTTTTGGGGGGGGGGTTCTGAAAGTAATGGATGCCTTTCCCAGATGGGTGTGCATACTCACATCCATGCACATATATATGCTCACACACAGAGACACACACATACGTGCACACGATGATGTTAGTAATTTCTGAAGTTCCATAGACTCTGCTACAGCCCATTGTGCCTGGAACCCAATCCTCAGGCCCAATATTAAGAATCTCAGCTTCGGTGCTGCATTAAAAAAAAAAACAAACCCACACAATTATACTGATTTCTCCCATTTGGAACCACTTTAGACACAGGAGTAACTTTCTCAGCACCTGGGCCCTGAGTGTGGCAGTAAAATCAAGGTTGACTGTTTCCACTTAAAGGGAAACAATTAGGTCAACAATCTCATGAGGGTAGCTGAGGTTAGATGACAAGCCAGACCACCTGATTATACCAGGGAATGAATGCTTTTAACGAAGAAGCCTGAGCCCTTCCCGAGATGCGCCCCCATCCTCTCAGAACGCCTTAGTCACAAGCAAATGGCATAGGCACCGGTGGGTAAAAACTCGTGTCAAAAGTTAGGAAGTCTCTGGAAAAGGGCTGCCTTTGTCCCTCATTTACCTGCAGACTCAATATCAGAGGTGGGAAAGACTCTTTTCACCCACCTCCCCGCCATTTAACTGATGAGGAAACCAATCACAGAGGGCTTAGGAGCTTGCCAAGGTCACCCAGCCGTGCTTATACCCAGGGCTCTCTGTCCAGGACACCTCGCCGCCTGGCCAGGTGATAAGAGGGCACCGGGGCCTCCCGCCGCCCATCCCGACGGGGCGCCACAGGGAGCCGAGCCTCCGCCTACCGGCACCATGGAGTAGGTCATCATCATCAACATGTCCTGGCTTTCGGCTCGTATGTGCGGCGCAGGCTCCCCGCCGTGGCTGCGCTTGTTGCGAGCCGCACTGACCGGGTCCGGGGGTGGTAAGGGGTCCCCGCGCTGCGAGCGACTCAGCTCGGCCAGGAAGGCGCGCAGGGCGCTATCCTCGCGCTGCTCCCGGCCGCGCTGCGCCTCCAGCTCCCGCAAGGCCGCGCTCAGCCCGCGCAACTGGCACAGCGCGAACACCATGCCCGCCGCGTTGAGCGCGGAGAGCAGCGCCACGGCCACCAGGGCGCCGCGCAGTCCCCAGCCCACGTCCCCGCGGCCCCGGTCCACGCCTCGGGCCATGCTCTGCGTTCCTCGGACCCGGTAGGGCTCGGCCGCCGCCCGCTGGGGCAGCCTTTTTACGCCTCGGGCAAGCCGTGGGCTGGTGGCAGCGCCGTGAGTCACGTCGCTTTTTGGCCTGGCTGGCCGCGGAGGCTGAGGACAGTAGTAGTGGCGCCCGAGCAGCCCGGAGGGACAGGTGGGCGGAGAGGGGGAGAAGAGCAAGTCGAGACAGTTCGCGGAGGAGGGGCGGCAGGGCCGGCACTCCCAATGCCCTGCCAAGCAAATCCGCCTCTCGATCCCTTTCCTGCTCCACTGTCTGTGGGCACTGCCAATGCTCAGACGGGCAAAGCGAAGGTCAGACTGAGGGGGAGAGCAGGAATTCTTATGGCCTGAGAAGGCGCTGGATTCCACCACCTCTCTTCCCCTTAGTCCCCACTGCCCTCTCTGGAGAAATGGATCTGTGTGCCAAGTTGACAAGGCATGTGGCTGTAGTCCCTGGGAGATTTGCTGCTGGGCCCACTTTTCCCGAAAGTCCGCGGATCCCCACGTGGCCAGACCCCAAGCATCTTCTCCAGGAAAGGGATTGCTGGGGATAGGAAGACATTTGGCACTGGAGGGTTAAAATGGTGGCTCACCAGAACCAGAAAACCCAATCCTGCCTGGCAAGCAGGAGTGATCCATGAAGGGGGATTTCCAGGATTCCTCAGAGCTAGAAATCTTCTGTGGGACCTGTCCCTGGGAGGAGGCAGTGTGATGAGAAACGAACTCCAGAATGGGAATCAGGAGACCAGATTCTAACCCCACTCTGACACTAACCAGCTGGGATACTTTGAGCAAATACAGGTTGGCTCTGGATGTCTGTTTCTACATTTGTAAAATGAGGCGTTTGGACCAGGGGGATGCTTGGGGTGCCTTCTGGCTGAAGGGTCTATAAGACCATGGCCAGGCCAATTCGGGGCCTTACCTAGCCTGCCTTGCCTGCAGGGGCAATTGTTCCAAGCCTCCTAATTATGTCTTCACAGTATCCTCCCTTTTCGGTCGCTCACATGTCTGCTCAGCCTCAAGTGCCACTGACCCCAAACACAGTCTTCTCTGGGGACCTCTTCACTTTTCAACTTTCTCAGCTTCTTCTACAGCAGCAATATCACCAGCATGAGGCCCTGATGGTGTGGAAGACCCCAAAGAGAAGCCAAGATTGCTGTTTCCAGTATCTCAGAGGAGGCATCTCCTCTGGAACCTGCCAGCTGGAATCTACAAGGAGAGCAAGAACTCCCTCAGCACTGGGGGCACTACGATTTCAGCACGGGAATTTGGGGACCAGTAAGATAATGGGGTTTTAAGTGCCTTTTGACTTAATGATAAGAGCTCTTAATCATCCTTTCCTCAAGGATTTACATTCCAATTCTTGCAGCTAGGATTTTTGGCATAGAAGAGAAAGTTTGGGTGGTATCAGTTTGCTTGCCCTCTGTTTACCATGACTGCCAAGGGTACATCCATTGAGGAAGCACAAGAAAACTGAAGTTGCATCTCAACCAGAAGTTGTGTGTCAATGTCTGGGTTCCTGGGATTGAATAGGGACAAGTGACCAACTTGAATATTCTTAGAAGAACATCTTATGTGATGAGGAATTAGGAAAGCATGAAGGTCTAAGTGGTTCAAGAAGGACCCTACCTATGAAGAGATGATGGCTAGAAGGGGTGGCAGTAAGATAAGCAACTTTGTCCAGTACCTTCCAACCTTAACATGCTGTGACCTATTTGACAAATTGTCATGTACCATTATTCTATTTTCATCCAGATATAAGACCTGGGACAAATGGAGAGAAGCCACAGAGAAGCAGATTTGGGATTCAGCACCAGAAAGATCTCCATTTAATTTAGTAAACATTTACTGAAGACTTACTGGGTATCAGGCAACTATTAATGGGTATAGTGAACAATACATTTAGCTTACAGAATAAGTAGTGGAACCACCATGGAACATGCTATACTTCTCTTTATAGTAACACTGAAGAAACTGTTGACTGACCATCTACCAACAATGTCTCCTAAGGTTAGGGGTTATGTCTTCTTTGACTCTCTCATTCTTAACCCCTAATGATCCCGCGGCTGTTATGATCTGATGAGTGATGAATGAAGGTATGGTAACACAGTGAGGGCATTTTTATGTAGAATAATGTATGTGTGGTGGGAAAGGGGATAGAGCTCAAGGACTAAAGTTTACTTAAGCCATAGAACTGGCCCCACTTTTTCTTGGAAGGCTGGCTGTCCAATTGTCAGGAGAGTGGGTGGAAGCCTGACACCACCCCCACTGGTTCAGAGCCCCGAGCCAGTAGGCAAGTGGAGGTGAGGCCCTCTTGGAGCCAGCCAGCCAGTCAAGCTCTATCAGAAAACCTCAGGCCAAGATGCTGCCCTTTTTTGGTTACAGGACTTAGAAGGGATGTGGCAAGGACAGTGGATTGGATCCAAGAGAAAGGCAAAAGGAGGACAAAGGCCAGACTCCTTTCCCACCACTCTCTCCAGTGGCATTTTACAAGGAAGGAGAATAGTGGAGCATGTTGATACAGCCCACAAGGCAGATATAGTCACTTATCCATCACCCAAAATTAGCTGTATCCAAGCAGCCAGTCCTGCTCTGTTCTTTCTCCCTCTTTCCTCTTCCTTCTCTCTATAACTCCTTTCTCCACCAGTTCCATGCTTGGGCCTTTTTTCTTCTCTTGCCTATTTCAGAATGCCCCCTTTTAAGACCTAGCTCAGAGCCTCTTTCCTCATCAAGCCTTCCCCTCCTGTGTCAGCGCAAAGCACTCCCTCTTTCTGAACTCTGCAAGGCCCAGGGATGTGGTAGTTACAAGCATGGCTTTGGAAACCAGATGAACCTGAGCCTGAAACCAGTTTTTAACTGTGTCTTTGGGTAAGTGACTCAATTTCTCTAAGGAGCCTGGAATTGTATGTGTCTCATAGGGCTGTGAATATTTAATGAGAAATTCATGGAAGGTACTGCGTATTAAGTGCTCAGAGGACATTAGCATTATTAGTTATTGTGTCTGAATTTGTTGACATTTATACTGCACCCTAGGCTGTTGAGCAACTTTACCATCTTCCACAATTTAGTAGTTCCTCAGTTGGCTTATAGCATGACTAAAACAGGGACCTATTATCACTGTGTCCCTCATAGGAGGGGCTTGTGCTAAGCAGCTAACAATTGATAGGAGGGGCTTGTGCCAAGCAGCTAACACTTTGTTGATGCTCTTTGAGGAAAACAACTTTTGGATGTGTGGAAGACTTGGGCTCTTATCTGAATGTAGCAGATTTGAGGTTGGTTATGTGAGGCCCTTCAATTTCTGGACTCCCAAGCCTACTGCGACTTCTTGACAGTCTCCTTTAAGGCTCCCCTGCCTGGCACTGTGCAGGATGGACTGGTACATTCTCCTAGTTACTTAAGAATAAAAAATGTTAGCTATCAATCTTGCCTGTTTTGTTGATGTAAGGGGTTCAAGATACAGGGGGGTCATAGGGAGAGATGTGAATTCCCTTTTCGAGAGACCAAAGAAGCCAAGAACATCGTGTGCTATCTTTACGATGAGAAGTACATTTTCCATTAAAAGATAGATACTTCATTTCCAAAAGTTAAATAGAATGGTCCTTAAAAATGATTCCAGCTAGTTAAATTTAGGGCCCTGGAGAATAAAATCCAATTCAAAAATATACTCTGACTTTAAGTCCATAGAATCTCTTCCTGATTGTGAAGTAAATAATTTTCATTTGCTTTAAAGTTCTGCACTTGGTATTTTGATCTTCTGTGATGAAGTCAACAGCCAGTGGTTAGGAATAAAGTCTCTCCAATAGCTGCCAACATGTACATTTTTCATCCAGGCTCCTCAGACTTTAACTCTCACTTGTACTTAAAAAATATTCTAGTAAAAAAATATATATAACATAAAATTTGGCTTTTTAAATATTAAGCATACAATACAGTGGCATTAACTACAGTCACAATGATGTGCAGGCTCACCACTATCCATTTCCCAAACTTTTTCATCATCCAAAACAGAAACGCTTTACCCATTAAACAGTAACTCTTGAATCCCCTTCCCCTTAGTCCCTGGTAACCTCTAATCTATTTTGACTCTGTTAGTTTATTCCAGATATTTTTTCCTGTTGTGACTGGCTTATTTCACTTAGCATAATGTTTTCAAGGTTCATCGATGTTGTATCATGTATCAGAACGTCATTCCTTTTTACAGCTGAATAATATTCCATTGTATGTGTAGATCACATTTTGTTTATTCATCTGTCGAGGGACACTTGGGGTATTTCCACCTTTTGGCTATCGTAAATAGTGCTGCTATGGACATTAGTGTACAAGTATCAGTTTGAGTCTGTTTTTTTCAATTTTTGTGGGATATACCTAGGAATGAAATTGATGGATCATATGGTACTTTTATGTTTAACTTTTTGAGGAACTGCCAAATGGTTTTCCCAGAGGCTTCACTATTTCAAATTCCCACTAACAGTGCACAAGGGTTCTAATTTCTCCACATCCTTGCCATCACTTGTTATTTTCCATTTGTTGAAAATCAATATCATAAGTGAATGTGAAGTGGTATCTCATCCTGGTTTTTATTTGCATTTCCCTAATGTTAATAACGTGGAGCACCTTTTCATGTCCTTATTGGCTCTTTTATATAGACACTTCTCCAAAGAAGATATACAAAGTCTTCTGCACATTTTAAAATCAGAGTGTTTTGTCATTTTTGTTGAGTCGTAGCAGTCTTTACAAACAGGCTTTTAAGAGAAGGTCACAAAGGAAGAAGGTAGAAGTCTGCAGAAACCAGAAAAGCAGACACTAGAAGTGAGTGATTGTCATGGAATGAGAGGCAGAGATGCAAGCCTAGGAAGCCCAAGAATGATAAGTCAGCACCAAAATGCTTCCGACTTTGGGGAGAAAGCATGACCTTGTCAATGCCTTGATTTTGGACTTCCAACTTCTGAAACCATGAACCAATAAATGCTTGTTGTTTAAGCCAACCCCACTGGGTAGTAATGGTCACAGCAGCCTGACAAACTAAGACAATCCTGTACCCTGTAACTTTGTTGAATTCATTTATTAGCTTAACTCAATATCTTCTGGAATCTTTTTCTATACCCATCTCTACATTTTACCCCAAGAAACCTCAAACCACCCCATCAAAGTCAGTGACTATTTCTTTTTCTTTCATTCATCCACTTATTTAACAAATTGTAATTAAGTGCCTATTATATGGCAGGAGCTGTACTAGGAACTAAGAAGAGAATGGAAAGCAAAACCAGATATCAGTCCTGCTTTCCTGAAGCCAACCATCTAATTGGGAGATAGAGATCAATCAAGTAACCAAAGAAATGAGGGTATAACTATAAATGAGGTAATGAGATAAACTCTGAAAGAAAAGAACATGATTCTGTGAGATCATATAATTGAAGAACCTATCCTAGACAAGGAGTGAAGGGTCAGGGAAGGGTTCCCTGAGGAAATGATGTTTGATCTGGAGCTGAAGATGAGTAGTTGTTAATTAGGTGAAAGTGGGGGTGGGGAGGTTTGCGCTGGAGTGAATAGAACGTGTAAGGCCCTATGATAGGAGGTAATGTGGCTCATCTGAAGAACTGTCAACAAGCCAGTGTGGGTGTAGCATAGAGAACTGAAGGAGCAAAGAGGAGAATGGAGTGAAATGAGGCTGCACACAAACTTAAAGGCCACACTCTGTGGCTGGGAACTTGTAGGGCAAGGTCTTAATTTTAAGAGCAGTGGGAAGCCAGTGAGGGGTTTTAGTTTTTTTTTTGGGTTTTTTTTTGGTGTATTTTTTTTTATTCCATTCTACATATATAATCAGTAATTCACAATATCATCACATAGTTGCATATTCATCATCATGATCATTTCTTAGAACATTTGCATCAATTCAGAAAAACAAATAGAAATAGAAATAGAAATAAAATGAAAACAGAAAAAAAGATTATACATACCATACCCCTTACCCTTCCCTTTCATTGATCACTAGCATTTCAAACTAAATTTATTTTAACATTTGTTCCCCCTATTATTTATTTTTATTCCATATGTTCTACTCGTCTGTTGACAAGGTAGATAAAAGAAGCATCAGGCACAAGGTTTTCACAATCACAGTCACATTGTGAAAACTATATCATTATTCAATCATCATCAAGAAACATGGCTACTGGAACACAGCTCTACATTTTCAGGCAGTTCCCTCCAGCCTCTCCATTACATCTTGAATAACAAGGTGATATCTACTTAATGTGTAAGAATAACCTCCAGGATAACCTCTGGACTCTGTTTGGAATCTCTCAGCCATTGACACTTTGTCTCATTTCACTCTTCCCCCTCTTGGTCAAGAAGGTTTTCTCAATCCCTTGATGCTAAATCTCAGCTCATTCTAGGGTTTTTCTCAATCCCTTGATGCTGAGTCTCAGCTCATTCTAGGATTTCTGTTCCACGTTGCCAGGAAGGTCCACACCCCTGGGAGTCATGTCCCACGTAGACAGGGGAAGGGTGGTGAGTTTGCTTGTTGTGTTGGCTGGAGAAAGAGGCCACATCTGAGCAACAAAAGAGGGTCTCTTGGGGGTGACTCTTAGGCCTAATTTTAAGTAGACTTGACCTATCCTTTGTGGGGTTAAGTTTCATATGAACAAACCCCAAGACTGGGGGCAGCCTACAGCTTTGGTTGTCCCCACTGCTTGTGAGAATATCAAGAATTCAACTTAGGGAAGTTGAATTTTCCCCCATTCTCACCATTTCCTGAAGGGGACTTTAAAGATACTTTTTATTCACTGATCAAATCACTTTGAGATTTATTGGGGCATCACTCTGGACAAACCAACAAAATCTCATGTCCTACTCAAGGTTCCATGTACTTATGGTGTTCAATTAAGCTATCTACATAAGTCATATTAGGAAACGCACTAGTCAAAATATAAATTTTGTACCAAATAAACATTTTTTGCTTTAGTCTCACACTAAAGTTGAAATTTTAAAATATTAATTACCATCTATTTTTAGCACCCTGCAGTAATGACATTCCTTTGTTCTTCCTCATGCAAAAACATTTTTTAAATTTGTACATTTAGTCACTATCATTATACACTGTAGGCATTCCTAGATTATACCATCTCAATCTTTATCATCTATCTTTCTTTCTGATTCAGTGAGGGGTTTTAAATGTGTGTTTTGGAGGTGAAGGTGGGTGGATGGATGACAGATTTTCTTTCTTAAAAAAACTACCTATTATTGCCAGAACTTGTGGTGGCTTCTGACACTACAGAAAAATATTTTTGACCTTTGACCTCCACCAGGGTCAATTTCAGGCTTTAAACTCACCATTCCAAATGAAATGTTATTTTTTATTTCTAGAGAATGCCACTTTCTCTTTACATATATAAAGAAGGCTGAAAATTAAACCATGACAAATATTGAGGTTATTTTGCTAATCTTGGTATTAACTGGGATTTTTTTGCATAATACCCAGCACATATCTGCATTTTCTGAAAAAGTTCTTCAAGGTAAGAGCACCAAATCAGGTTATCTCTAGGGGTGGTAGTGAAAATAGATGATGTTGCTTCCTTCATGAAATTTTGGGTCAAGTTGTACAGGTAATAACACAGTCTCCGCTATTATAGTTGCAGTATCTTTAGACTTTCAAGTTACCTATTGGTTGAACAGCATGGAGTTGTCCAAGGTTGTAGCTGCAGTGCCATTTCCAATCCCACCCCTCCCCCCTCCCCCCGGTATCCCCCTCCCCCCTCCTTTCTGCTCACCCCTCCTAGTTGTATTGTAGCCAGTTGTCACAGGTTGGGTTTTCCAGAAGTAGACACTAAGATGGAATTGAGGTATCGACACCTGTGAAAGAAAGAGGAAGCAGGAATGGCAGAGGGTAAAGTCCAACATGCAAGGCTCAGGGGGAAGCTCTGGATCCAGTATTGCTTACCAGTGTCCCATATTGAGCTGAAATGGCTGGGCTTTTACCCATCTCACTAAGTCACCAAATGTGGGCTGCCCCACGAATGGTATGACCTGGAGGAAGGTGGCTTTCTGCAGCTAAGGCACCTCTGACATCAGCCCCTGCAGCTGGGCAACAAGTCCTTCCTTGAAGGGGAGTGTGGACCACATCTCTATGTCTAGCCATCAACCTTCTAATTCACATCAGAGAAAGATCGAGAAATTCCAGTATTCACTGACTTTAAATCATAACCATGCCAGACTGTAGAGAGAAGACTTCTCTTTCTCAAATGAAGTTATTGCCTTTCAGTGAATATAAAAGTGATTGTTTTCAGAAACTGAAAGAAAATATGAAGAGAAACTCTAAGAGTGGCTTTGAAACTGCCAAATCCATGGAAGTAAGTTAATATTGCAAAGCCCCACTTAAGGAACTTGAATCACTCTTTTTTAAAAGGACAAAACAAAGTCTTACATATATATAGCACTCCAGGTTTCAAAGTAAATTCTCATGTCATTTGAGTCACTTAATAAGCCTGTGAAGTGGGCAGGGCAGGTCTTATCACCATTTTACAGATGAGAAAGCCAAGGCTCAGGAAGTGTAAGTGACTTGCCCAAAGTCATACTAATGAAACCACCAGCATTCACCCTTGCCCTGTTCATTGAAAGTGGGGACTTTATTGGCCCAAATTTTGGGACTGTCAGGAACACTCAAGATGATGGAGAGAAGTGGAAGAATTGGGCAGGGAAAGGCTACAAACTGATGATGCAGAAAATGGTTTAGGGGGCACTTGGCTCCAAGGTTTAAAAACAAAGGTGGGGACAAGCACTGAATGCTACCATGTGTAAGCAAGGCAAGAGAGAGGAAGCCAAGCCGCACTCTAAAATTTTATTGAGGGTCCAGAGGGAGCAATGATATAAGAACATGAATTCCTACAGATAGGTAAGGGAGGCCATTATCTCTGCAACTCAGGGATGTTTATGGATCTGAAAGAAAGGTGAGTTTGTGGACTGAGAGCTCAAAAGCTTTCCTCCCTGGGGTCAGAGGCTAGAGAGACAGAGGCTGAGTGGAAGGAACCAAAAGAATTCCTGCTGATATCAAGCCTAGAGAGGATGGTACTCACCAGGAGAGCCTGGGGACTCAGAGCTGATACCGAAAGACTGGACCCAGCCAGGAGGAGCTGAGGTCAGACTATGAACCCCAAACTTGGCTACTGAATGGTACACATTCTCCTTTCTTAAAGCTGTGCATATAAACAACTGGTCTCCAAACAGCCCCTCTTTTGTAATCATAAGGAACCAACGATATCTAGGTACCTGGGGACTGAGCTGGATGAGATGGGAGGGGGGGGGAGTTGTACAGGTGCACTGAGTTTATTTCCACCCCTAAGACTAGGTGACCTGAGAAAACAGAGGGAAGGAGAGTCTTCTGGCCCTTTGATATGGAATACAATGGATCAGCCCTCTGTAAAGGAATCCCAGCTGCTAGAACTGAGCCCAGTGTGCAGCAAAAGGAAACTCTACCACAGCTAAGGGCTCAACATCACACTTAGAAGAGGCTCTCGTGAAATAGAGGTACTAGAAAACTATGATAACTTTAAAAATAATAATATCAGGATTAAAGATTCCAAGTTGAGCACAAAATGACTTTCTAGACCCAAAAGACAAGATCTGCAAGAAAATTCAGTAGATGGAAGAGAGAGGGGATAGTAAGCAACAGGAAGTAAATTTCCCAAGGTCCACGTGTGCTGATTGGAAGGTTTTGGCAAGTTCTGGGCAGGATAAATGAGTCAGGGCTTGGTAAATTCTGGAAGTCTAAGGATAAAAAGAACATCTTAGAAAGATGTTCAGAAAAAAAGTACAAATTACTTGGAGATTAAGGACCCTATTGGTATTCTCTTCTATAACACCTACAGTAGAGAGATTGAGGCAAATCGCGCAAAGATTACAAAGAGAAAAAATACTGCACACCAAAAATCGTGTATCCAAGACACCACTCACCTGTCAGGGTGAAAGAAACATAATTGAGAATATGCAAGAAGTCAAAGGACATGTTACCCACATCTTCCATCAGCGAAAAAAAAAGTTTAAGGATAGATATAACAAAACAATAAATGAATCAGCTTAAAGCCTTAAGGATGGAGGGAGGATGAAAAGAAAATAAACAGGGGTGAGCAAGTATTTTTATAATACATAATTAGTTAAATCCAAATGGATAATAATAGACTGTTTAGTGGTGTGTAATGTAAGTGATCAAAATAGAAGAGACATATTTCAAGGGAACTGCTAATAATAGCCTGGAACTAAAAGCACTAGAGGAGAAAAAGAGGAAGTAACAGTTTTCTGCAGGTCTCATTTTGGTGGGAGAGAGTGGGAAATGAAAGCACGATGAAGGTTTCATCCTTCATTCAGCAAGAAAGTTTAGGGGAAATAGCTGGGCTCTTATTTTCATATAACAGAAACTCATATGAGTTTGACTATGAGTGGCAAAAAGGAGGAGGAACTTATTAATTGAAAGGAGAAGTAGAATAGAGCTCCCAAATTAACAGAAGAAATAAAAGAACTGGATAGCAACCAGGGCTAATTAATTAGGGAAATGGTAGAGGGTGGGGATAAGTAATAAACATGAAGCAAAATGGAAGGAATACAATTAAGTATATTCTTTTTTATACTAAATGCCAACAGACTTTAATTAATCATTAAAAGACAGACTATCAGACTGGGTAAAAAAAATAGCAAATATGTAGTTATATGCTATATACAAGAAAGAAACGCAATTAAAAGCTAATAAAGAGAAGTTGAAAATAAAAAGGTGGGCAAAAGATAACAGGTAAATGCAAATAAAATAGCAGAAAAGAGTTACTGTATTAATACACAACAAAAAGAAATTTAAAATTAGAAGCACTATATAAATGTAATGATACAAATCACAATTTATAAAGAAGTCATTAACTTAACAAAAAAAAAAGTAAAACAGCACATAATCCAGCACTTTTTCCTTTACATTCAGCAAGTTGTCCCCCTGGAACCCACCCCCTAAATCCATCCAATCCTAATCCATACATTCTTAGTCATACAGATACACACATTCTTGTGAAAATGCAGTCAAAATATATCTCTCTGGATTAGTATAGATAGGTCTGCCTGTTGAATTGTTTCTCCACTCCTTATCTCCGTGGCTTTCTGGATACCATGCCAGTTTGAAGCTATTATGTACCCCAGAAAAAAAACATGTTTTAATCCTGATCCTATCTTGTTAGGGTAGTCAATTCTCTTAATCCTGATTCAACAGTGTAGGGCAGAACTTTTGATTAGATCATGTCCATGGAGATGTGGCATGACCAGTGCAGATGCTTGGAGAATAGTTGCTTCAGAGCTGACAGAGACATGGATGTTTGGAGATGCTTGGAGCCCAGCAGATATTGTCATGTGCCTTTCCATGAGATGCTAAGCAAGCCAGCTCCTACAACTCTGGGAGCTAAGTGAAGGCCCACAGATGCTTAGAGAGAAAAACCACTGGCATCAGAAGCTGGAAGCAATGAAACCAGGAACAAGGACCAGCAGATGCCAGCCACATGCCTTCCCAGCTGACAGAGATGGTCCAGATGGCACCAGCCTTTCTTGAGTGCAGATAACCTCTGACTGGTGCCTTAATTTGGCCTTAGAACTGTAAAATTGTAACTTATTAAATTCCCTTTACAAAAGCCATTCCATTTTTGGTATATTGCTTTCCAGCAGCATTAGTAAACTAACACAGGTACATAATAGCTTCAAACTGGCACAGTGTCTATATACAGTGAGATAACATTTATCTTCCACTTAGGAGAACTGTAGAAATTAACCATTCCTCAAGCAACTGGCTGATGTGTCCTATTCCTCTGTGTCAGGGATCCATCTCTTTGTTCAACCAAGGCTTAGATGGATCAAAATCCCTCACACCTAGGTCCTCCCAAGAACTTGTAGGCTCCTGCCTCCCCATGAAAGCCACACTAGTCAACTGTACCTAAGGGAATTTCTCTCTCCCCTCTTCCTATCTGCCTACACTTCACCTTAACTTCTTTTCATGAGAAGTAAGTTTCTTGAGAGGAGAGACTGATGCATCCCATTTCCTAAGGCACTCACTAAGAATTTTGAATGAGTGAAAGAAAGAAAAGAATGAATGAATCTTGGGAATATTAGATGGTTCAACTAATGGAAGTCTGTGGAAATCAAGTAAAGAGGACTGTTTTATGCTTTCTAACCAGCCAGCTTGCCAGCTGAATCCCTAGTGATGCCTTGGACTTCAATAAGGAGTTTAATTAGCCCTGGCACTTGATTCTGGAAGCAATGGAGAAGAGCGATGAGCACAAGCAAGGGAGATCTGGGCTGTCACCAGCCTGACATATGGCTCTGTATATTACCCACTGGCTTTCATTTAGGGCTGTACTAAGTCCCAGGTAACTTTACTTCTAAATGTTAGAAGTGTTTCTTCTTTCAAGATATTGGTTGAGTAAGACCTTTTACTGATTGTCTGAAACCAAAAACATGAACTGCTTTTGGATGATTAGGGGTATGTACAAAGTAAAGGGGCAGGTAGTGGGTGTAGGTAAAAAGGACTGGATTTGGAGTCAAAAGACTGGGCTTGATCCCTGACTTTTCCCAGTTTACAATCACCAAATAGCTGTATGGCTGTGGACAAGCCAGTTCATAGTTCCAGGTTTGAAACGCTGTGATTCAATGAAATGCAGTGACAGCTGTTTAGAGGAAATCATTCAGAGATGTGTTGGCAGAAGTAGATATATCATGAGGCTAAAGACACTTAGACTTCAAGGCTCCTCATTGCACAGGCCCCTCCCAAGACCCATCCAATCTTGTCAGATTGTATTATTACCCTAAATCTCAGTCTCTATTAAGGTTTCTTCCAAGTTCAAAATTCCTTGTTTCTGGCCAGTGGGTTTGAAGTAAGTCATTTCCTGTTATCCAACCCTATCCTGTTTTATAACTTGCACAAACAATGTACCATAGGTGCTTTGCTCCTTTCTTTGGGTACTTACATGATTTTGGACAACTCTGATAAAGGAAAAAACCCACGTAGAAGTATAAGTGCCTGAGATTTACTAGTATAATATTTAAACTTGAGCCATATTCTATATTTTTTTGTCACTGAGAAGGCCACCAGCAAGAATTCTTTTACCCTGAGGCTCACGTTAAGTTACTATTAGTCTGGCTTTAGTCTCATTCTCGTTGTCTAGGAGCTCTGGACATTTGAATTAAATGCCACAGATGCACTGATCTTCCTTCATTTTCCTAGAAACTTGTTTCTAGTCACTTGGGAGCTGGGGCTGCAGGGTGCTGGAGTAAACTGCATGGAGCTGACAGTGGTAGGTAAAACAGCAACCTGGTTTGGACACCCACCCCAGTCAAGCTGTGATTTTTTTTTTCTGGGCTCAGGAATTATCTTAATTACTTGTTGGACATGCACAAGGCTCCACCCACATGGTCAGCATCATACTCTGCTAACCCAAGAGGACAGAGCAGAGAAATCATATCATGGAGGAGATGAATATCTTCAGGCCGGACACCCTTACAATGGAACCCTTCTTCCCAGCCATCTCAGTCCTCACAACCTCTTCACCCTACCAGCAACAAGCACCACAGAGCATCCGTACCTTGCTGCTTCTCAGAACCATGGCAAGGGGTTTTAAGACAGACCTGCTCTGTCGCAACCCAGTTTGAACGCCTACCCCAATCAACACGGGGAAATTTTATCTGGACTCACAAATTTTCTTAATTATTTTGCTTTTCTTGTAACTGGCACTTTGTCCCCTTTTGTAGGTAAGGGAGAAAGACCTGTTTTCCCTCTCTATTCTTCATGGTCATTTTCATCAAAAGTGAGGTTACAGCACTAGTTCTGACTTCAATTTTTGTTTTAACACAAGTCCCAGCACTTTGTTATTGTTTTGCCTCTGACTTTTGTTTTCCCAGTTTATAATCACTTCCTCCTCAGAATTGTAACCCATTAGAATCTCTAGAGCTGAAAAAAAAAAAACTCCAGATCAGTGACCAGCTTAACTGGATATCCAGTTAACATTTGCTCCACCTTTCTGAGATTTGTATTTCCCATTGATGCTTTTCTTCCTTCAAATTTCCAGGTTTGTTAGTTGGAACTGTATCAGCATTTAGGTTTTAACCCATTTTGATTTTGCCTTTTATTTTTTGGCTCATAATTATCTTTTGGTCTATATTATTTTGTAGCTGTTTCATCATCAACTATGCAAGACCTGGGTTATAAGGCCTGTGCTTATATAGTCCTAGCTCTGATCACTGTGTGATCCTGAGTCAGGACACGCTACTTAATTTGATCAGACTGAAGTTTAATAAATGCCACAGTCCCACTATTATGATGTCCTATTATCCTTTGAATTTGGCTTTGTTTTATTAGCTCCTATTTCTATGTTAGCATTTGTAGAAAAATTCCCCAAATTATTTGGGAACAAATTGTTACCATGTGCACTCAATGATAATTAGGAACATCTAAACTAATTCCCAAGAAGTTATGGATTCTTAATTACTTGTAGCACAAGCACAAGGTGCAACACCCACGATTAGCATCATATTCTGCTACCCCATGAGGACACAGCAGAGGAGACCAAGCAGATTAGTGTTTGCACATGATGAGAAATGTCTATCGTTAAAGGAGTGTCTGCCCTTTTGGAGGCTGAAGGGCTGCCCTCTGACTGGCCTTCATGTGTGGGAATAGCCCCCAATTCCATTACCTGCCTAATTTTCAAGTAGAACTGTGCCTTTCATCACGCTGCCCAGTCTTTCAGAGGGTTGAAAGATGCTATGAATAGGTGAATATTGCCAGAAGGGACATGCTTTTGTGTAGATTAGAAAAAAATAAGAGTCCCATATCTACTGGTTTTATTCATCCCACAGAGGCTCCACACAGACCCTTTTTCCTTCTCCCTCGGGTACATCAGTCTGCTGTTGTCCTATTACAGATGGTGTCAGAAACCCTGCAGTGAAATTCAGACTTTGGGTGTCAGAGATTTGGAGTGTTTTTTTTTTTTTTTAGAGGGGTGGGAAGGAAGGGGAGGGAGGAATCCACAAACAAAAAACAACAATTTGGAATCCCTGTGGATTCCTTGTGGTGAGTTATGAGGTGGGGAGTGGAAGAAGCATGGGGAAGGTTGGAAGGGAAGATATGGACATCTTTCCCTCCCTCCTCCTCTCAGCAGGGCATCTGGGTGTCAGAGCTGAGCTGGAGATGGCTTAGAGAAGAGATGGTGGCAGTTTTAAACACACCAAGGGGAGAAGGAGGCAGGGATGATGGGCAGGGGGAGGACACTGGGACCAGGGCTGTGCTTTACAGTTTGCAAGTACTTTTGCTTTATCTTTTGGCTAGGTAAATGGATCCACAGTCATTTCATAGTCATAGAAATTGTATTTCAGAGTGATTAAAGAAAATTCTCAAGGCCACATAGTTAACCAAACAAAACAAGCTGGAATCACACCCAAATCTGGGGCTTTGGACACAAAATTTGGATTTGGAAGGTTCCCGGGCCACAAGAACATGTCCCATCTTGGTCCATCCTTGATGCCTTATATTCTATTATTTAAAATTAATGTGTTTCGGAGCTTACTTGCTTTTTCTATTATCTGCATTTTAATTCTTTAGGAAGCACTGTGTCTAAGAATAAGTTAGGCAATTAAGTGCTTTGCATTGAGAGCAGCTTTCTATAGAAAAGAGCTTCCTGGCAGGCAGGGAAGGAGAGGGCTGGAAAAAGGCCAAGCAGAATGGGCAATGATAGGCCACCCAAGGGCCTGGACTCTTGGGTGGCGATGACATGTCAGTAGGAGTTTGGGGAGAAGTCCATAGAAAGGGGCACAGGGGGCAACTGGAAGGGAAAGAAGGGGGAGGGCAAAAAGTCAATTTTGTCCTTTTTACTATGCTAACTAAGGCTCGTTCAGGAGCTCTTGTGGCTCCAGCATTCATTTGTTGCAGAAGAAAACACTGAATTCCTTAGAGCCATTATTGAAGCCTGAAAGTTTGGAACCTCTGTATTAACAGTTTAGAAACAGTTCAGCCAGCAGTGGGGCTGTAATATCCCTGTAGACCTATAATTCTAGAAGTTGCATTGTTTCCTCATGAGCTCACTGGTTATGGGATCAGGGAGCTAACAGGGGGTCCACAGCAGGAGGGATACTTAGAGTTCCTGAAGTCCTGTGACTAAGACAAAGAGGGGCAGGAATGTGCCCAACAGTCACAAGGTGAGTTAGTTTAACCCAAAATCATTTGCAATCAAATGTATTTGCAAAACCCTATCAGGGGAGGTTGAAAGGGAAGGCTGGAAAACTGATGACAGGTTTTCCTCAGAAATTTCTCTTTCCTTCTAGGAACTTAAAAACTTGATGACCAACCAAGGCTTAGGATATATTTTTAAGCTATTTGGTGGTGTTACTGACATTTGAGAATTTCCAGTTTGCTTTTATTGTTTGGATGATTAACAATAAAACAACAACAAACTCTTATATAAAATTCATCTCTGAATTCCAAAACAGTTTCTTTCTCTAAATATAGTATTAAAAAAAAGTAGTCCTCTGTCGATTTTCCCTCTGTGCTTTCAAATTAGTCAAGGAGCAGCACAGTTCATAGAAAAATCTCCACTTGTCCCGCTCACTCAGCCGGAGATCAGGAGAAGAGCATCATACCTTGCAATTAGGGCACCTTCCTCTGAAGAGGTCAAGGTTCTTCAAACTTACTGACAGATTTGCTTTATCCCACACATGGTAGGAGTGGTGTGCTGGTTTGAAAGGATGTATGTCCCCTAGAAAAGCCATGTTTTAATCAAAATCCCATTTTGTAAAGGCAGAATAATCCCTATTCAATATTGTATGTTTGAATCTATAATTAGATCATCTCCCTGTAGATGTAACCCAGTCAAGAGTGGTTGTTAAACTGGATTAGGGAGATGTTTCTCCACCCATTTAGATGGGTCTTGATTAGTTTCTGAAGTCCTATAAAAGAGGAAACATTTTGGAGAATGGAGATTCAGAGACAACAGAGAATGCTGCAGCACCATGAAGAAGAGAGTCCACCAGCCAGCGACCTTTGGAGATGAAGGAAATTGCCTCCCAGGGAGCTTCATGAAACAGGAAGCCAGTAGAAGAAGCTACCAGATGACGCCATATTCGCCATGTGCCCTTTCAGGTGAGAGAGAACCCTGACCGTGTTTGCCATGTGCCTTTCCAGATGAGAGAGAAACTCTGACTGTGCTTGCCATGTGTCATTCCACTTGAGAGGGAAACCCTGAACTTCATCAGCCTTCTTGAACCAAGGTATCTTTCCATGGATGTCTTAGATTGGACATTTCTGTAAACTTGCTTTAATTGGGACATTTTCTCAGCCTCAGAACTGTAAACTAGCAACTTATTAAATTCCCCTTTTTAAAAGCCATTCCGTTTCTGGTATATTGCATTCTGGCAGCTAGCAAACTAGAACAAGTGGGCTTGAGGGTTCCACTCAAGTCTACTTCAAAGGTAGGAAGCAGCCCTTTGCCTCCTAAGTGTAGCTCTGTCCAGTAGGGGGTGGGAGGTGGTGAGTAACACCAGATGGGGATGTAGGGGAAGGAGCTGCAGCTCTGCCTGCTCATTCTCTCACAGAAGGGGATGAGGATACACCTTTTCTTAGCTGCTGCTCTCAATAATTTCATTTATCATGTTTCTTTCCCAGTGTTTCCTCTCAACTCAGTTCACAGGATGTCAACAGATTTCTCTTCCTTTCCTTCCGGGGAGCTTCTCTAGACTCTTCTCTTCTCCATGAGGCCCTAGGCCTTCTGTCTCCCCAGGGTCAGAGGGACTAGAGTGCAGCCTGCTGGGACACTTTTTCATAGGCCTCTGGACCCAGAGGATGAGTCCCTGGTGCTACGTACCTCTGTTCAATTCAGTAGATACTCCCTGAAGGCAGACTCTGGGTGAGGCCTGCAGAACATAGTGATGGGAAGGTCTAATGTCTGACCTCAGGAGTCCAGAGACCAGTGAGAAGACAAATAGGCCTATAAAAAATCATCAAGACTGAGATGTGATCAGGAGGTCTTTTCTGAAGGACCTTAAAGATCATCTAACCACTTAATGTACGGAAGAAATGGGACCCAGAGAGGTCAGTTGAACTGCTTTGGGAACTCTGAGGAGGACACAACTGATTTCAAATAAGAGGATGGGGGAAGGAGCTCCTGGAAAAGGTGGTAATTGGGCAAGGATTGCAGTATGAACAGGGATCTGTCAAATAAAGGTATGGGCATTCCAGGCAGAGGAGCAGTATGGGCTCAGGCCAGGAGGGTGAAAAGCCCTGGTAGGCTCCAGAGACAGTAAGCGGCCGGGGAGTGGGAGACATAGTGCTAGATGGGGAATGATATACTTGTAAAGGTCCATAGGAAATGACTGTAAAAGGCTCTGTTTTCCACAGCCATGGGATTATATCAGGTTGGAATGACCTTTTAGGGGAGGCTTAGCCAGTGGGGTGAAGGGTAGATTGGAAAAGGAAGAACAGGAGTGAGTTCAAGGGCGATTGCTTAGGTGTGGGCAAGAGGCAAGGACTGGGAGTTGGTCAACTAGAATCAAGAGACACAGATAGGGTGAAGGCACAGGTTAGAGAGAATCCGCTCATTGGGTTCCAGCTACACCATCCAATACAAAGCCCATGAGCCACATGTAGCTACTCAGCACTTGAAATGTGGCCAGTCTGAATTGAGATGCACCACAAATGTAAAATATACAGCAGATTTAAAAGACTGAGTATGAAAAAAGTAAAATTCCTCATTAATAATTTTTTATACTGATTACAGGTTGAAATGCTAAAATTTTGGATATGCTGGGTTAGATAAAATTTACTATTAAAATTCATTTCACTTATTTTTCTTTTTAAATGTCTACTAGAAAATTTAAAGTTACACCGGTGGTTCACATTATATTTCTATTGGACAGGGTTGGGTTAGAGAGTCAACAGGGATGAGGCAGGCTTGGGGAAAGGAAGGGAAGGGGCGGAGAGAGAGAACTCAGAGTGAGGTTGAGGAAGGATAATGTAGAGTCACTATCTCCCTAAACTGAGGCCCCTTGGGCTTACTGGCATTGCCAGTGATCCGAAACAGAGCATCTGAGAGTGTCCCCCTGGCCTCCCCACTCACCTGGCACCTGACCAGGGGCTGTTTTGTACCTGACTGTTGCTTACTTACATCTGTAAATTCTTACCTGAGCCAGATAAAAAGTTCTACATGGTAACACTATTGAATCTTCTGTTTTCTCCAGCACTTAACCCAGTGCTCAGGTCACAGCAGGTGCTCAATATGTATTTTGCAAACGTACTTAAATAAGGAGTTAGGCTGCTGGGTGGAGGTGAGGAGAGCCTTGGGCTGCATATGAGGGGCTGGCTGGCTTTCCTTTGTCCCCTTCCCCCCAAAGTGTGGATCTTGCCAACTATTTTCTGCCACAAGCATAAGGCCAAAGCTAAAGGATGTGATGCTGACAGTGTTCAGACCACACAGCTGTGTCCAGGGGCAGGGGTATGGACTGTGCCTTGGCACAGAGAGGAAGAGGCACTGGGTGGGGAGATTTTGACTTGGACCTCAGGTCCTTAAGTGAAAGGGGAAGGTGGTACTTACCTCTTAGTGGTGTTACAAAAATTAAAAGTTAATTTATGTAAACAAAAGACAATGGTTATCATTTGAGTGCTGTTTCATGCCCTTCAAAGGGCTTTCATATTTATGACCTCATTTGAACCTGACAGTAGGGTAGGGATTATTATCATTTCCATGTC
Source organism: Myrmecophaga tridactyla (assembly GCA_004026745.1). NCBI lineage: Eukaryota > Metazoa > Chordata > Mammalia > Pilosa > Myrmecophagidae > Myrmecophaga > Myrmecophaga tridactyla. The sequence goes on along the minus strand of PVIY010000745.1, from coordinate 120,526 downwards.
ACAGATGAAAACCTGAGGTTTAGAGTGTAAATTTCCTACTAAAGATCACAAAACTCTTTGGTAGAATTGGGACTGGACCCCAGGCCTGACTTTTGCCTTTCCTTTGCTGCCTACCTAAAGAAACTGCTTGCACATCTAGGGTGTTTTATAGAGAGTTCAAAGTCCTTTCATGACCAGGAATTTTATTTATTAAATTGTATTTATTGTTTTAAATATCCTACTAGGATGTATAAATGCAAAGTGTTGCTATATATAAAACACTTAGGGCTATAGCCATGGAAGTCACAAGCCTTTGGCAATTATGTGGATCCATCTGCTTATTTGACCATTGCCCATGGGTGACAGATGATGGGGTGAAAAGGATTATAGAAGAGCCATTTATAAGAATTTCAATGACAAGCTCTGGCCAGATAGTTTGATCATGATATAGTGCATTCAAATGTTTGTTTAAGAATTGTATATGCTTCTGCATCTGACAGACTCTGCTTATATCTTTAGAAAACTTTGTCACAGACAATTTAAGATTACTCTTTCATGTCTGATATTTAGTTACTTTCGGTGGCACATCTGAGAATGGAAATTTTGCTTACAATGTTTACAAAAGAATAGATGAATATTCTGTAAACTATTAAGATCTGCTAGAGTTTATACCAAACCTAGTACCTCTAGTAATAATAAGGTGAGCACATTCTGTCTTCTGCCTGTTTAGTTTGAGCTTGGTACGGAAAGGTGAGAGGTTGGCCAGTGGGAAGAGGGGCTGCACCAGATAGGAATGGTGTGGATTGGCGATAACACAGGGAAAAGCCTGGCAAAGTGCTCGGGTCCACAAGGTCAGACAATAAGTGCATAGGGACTGAGAACCACCAGTCTCATTCAGCTCTACAGAATAGATCTCAGAGTGTTCCCTACAGGAGTTCCAGAAGAAAACCAGTGTGGTCAGCTTGGGAGAATATGTGGTTCATGTTGGAATACTGGAAAGTTGTACATGGGTGGCCAACAAAATAAAACTTAACTTTCCAAATGTTGGCAATGACAGGAGATTCAGTTCTGATGACTAGTTGTTTCCTGAAAGAATGTCAACTCATGTCGTAACAAATACAGTCTGATCAGGACAGCCACTGGAAGGAGACAAAGAATAGAGTGTCCCTGATTCTATGAAACAGCCTGCTGGAATCCATCAACTCTAGAACCTGTGCCGGGATAACAAGAGCCCTGGAAGACCTGGTTCCATGGAGTTCTGGGTGTCCATAGGCCCATCTCCTCCTTAGGAGATCCCTTACCCACACGGGGTCATATATAGGGCATGGGTGATGTCACTCCTTGGAAGGTATGCTGGCTCCTGGCTGCAGGTGGAACATGTACATTGAAACCTGGTAGGAGGTCCCTGGTTTCGGTCAACCTATCAAACAAGCTTGGAGTCTGAACAGGCACAGAAGGCTGTTCTATGCTTTGACAGGGATTGGGAAGACTTTAGAGTGTGGTGCTAAGAACATAATCTTTGGAGTTGGACAACCATGACCTTGTTCCTCAATTTTACCATCAACTGAATGACTTTGGGTAAGTGGCTTTGTCTCTTAGAGCCTCACTTTCCTCATCTGTAAAATAAGGGTGGTTTTAGCTTCTTTTTAGGCTATTGTGGAGTGTAAATTTGGTAATGTATGCTAAGTACCCAGCCCTATGCCTGACACACTGGCATTTACTAACTAGCACTCTGGACACTGCAGACTCTTGGGGTGGGGTGGCTAGACAGGGGATAAGGAAGGGACCTCTGAGTTCAAACTAAGACTGGATCCTAGATTTTTATCAACCCTTGAAGCCTCCTCTTAGAGGGTTAGGATGTTTTGGGGAGAGAGAACACAGTCTAGTTTCCTGGCTGTGTCAAGCCTCCATTCCTACTACTTCTGTCCCAGATACTTTCTAAGGCAGCACAGAATTATGAGATAGCATAGGACTAGGTGTCAGGAAAACTGAGATTGGGGCTGCTACTTCCTAGCTAGGTGATCTTGGACAAGTCCTGTAGCCTACCAAGGACTGGATTTCTTTATTTGCAAGTTGGGGATGAAGTTATCTACTCTGTCTTTCAAGGATAAAGTCCAACCTCATTAGCTTGGCATTCAAGGTCCTCCATCATATTTCCTAATCTCAGCTCCCATAACTTCTCTTCAAGACCCCATAACTCTTACCAAGCCACACCCTTCTAGGCTCTCCCTACATACCTAGACAGATCCTTCTTGCCCAGTCTTTGTGTGTATATATCTTATGCACCTGTGCATTCCCTGTAGCCTCTGGCACAGTGTATTACACAAAATAGATCATTGTTTTATCAGTTACAATTAGGTCTGTTTACATGTGACAGTACTGAAATGAAATGAAAATAACAGTTGTTTAAACAAAAAAGAAATGATTCCTCTCTCTCACATCAAAGTTGTACAAAAGAAGAAAGCCCAGGGCTGGGATGGTGACTCCAAGTATTAGTAACCATGCTCCTTCTGTCAAATTACTATTCTAGGCAAATCATTTCATGGTCTAAGATGGTTGCCCGAGTTTTAGCCATTTTACTCTCATTCAGTCAGCAGAAAGAAGAAAAGAAGGCAAAAGTTTTTTCTCTCCCTTTAGGGTAGCTTCTTGCTTTAGGACACTTCTGCTTATATCTTACTAGTCAGAACTTGGTCACATGGTCATACCCAGCTGTAAGGGAGGCTGGAAATATAGTCTTCTGAGTTCATTACCACTCTACGAAAGGGGAAGAGGGAGAGAATGAATACTAGCATACGCATATTGTTTTCTCTGTCACAGAAGAATAGTAAGTATGAAAACTCATACTTAAAAAATTTTAAAGCCTTACATAATATGTGAGACTTTACTACAAAATGTTTACCTGATTTGAAATGATACGGGTATCCTGATCTTAAAGTTGGAAATAGTCAATTCTTCACCTGGTAGGAATATGGTGGCATGTTTTTCAAAGGATTATAACCCATACCTATAAGTGAAGGTAGATTATTAGTCTTTCCTCTTCTCACATTTTACTAACAAGGAAACTGTAGAGAGACTAAGTGATTTTCTTGTGGTCTCACAGCTGATTAGTGAAGGAACCAGAACTAGAACTAGACTCCATCAAGACTTTATCCTACCACTCCCTGCCGAGTGGTCCATACAGTTTCTGTTCAAATGTCACCTGGAGGCCTGGAATTCTGCGGTCCCCACAAGACTGGCTGGGATCCCTGGTTGACCAGCACCCGTGAAGGCATTGGCAAGTTAGGCAGAAGTTAGATTCTCTCTGCATCACTTACCCAGAATCAAGGCCAGAATAGCTGATTTAGGCTATATTGTTGGCTGCATTCCTGCTAACACACAATTCAAAAAGCTTTCAATCTGGAGAGAGGAAAACATTAAGAAATGGAGGGGCATGCTAGTAAAATAAATAATGAAGGGCAGTGTGATGGCGGCTCAGTGGCAAAATTCTTGCCTGCCATGCCAGAGACCTGGGTTTGATTCCCAGAGCCTGCCCATGCCAAAAAATAAGTAAATAAATAAATAAAATAATGAAGCCTTTTTCCTAAGTGTAAATGATCATCTCTTTTCTTTGCAACTTGAAGGAGGAAGGCTCTAAAGTAGGGCTTAGAATCTAGAAGGGCCATGCAGAGAAGAAATGGTTGCTGCCCTTGAGGATTTGGATGTATAGGTTCACTCTTTGATTATTCATTGATTCATTCATTCATTCAACAAATACTGAGCATCCACTAGTGGATGGCATTGGGTATGCATGTATTAATTGCTAAGCTGTGCAGATATGGTTCCTGTTCTCAAATTGCTTATTGCCTAGGGCCAGAGACAAATAAACATGCCACTACAAAGTGGAATGAAAAATGTAGTGATGGGGAGGGGAGAGGGTACTCTGGCTATGTCACCTAGACTAAGGGGTGGGGGTAGGGGTGCTCAAGTGAGGTTTAGTGGGCAGGATGACATTGAAGCAGAGACCTGAAGAATGATTATGTGCAGGCCAAGTGAGGGGTGTGATGGACAGGTAGGAAGAGTGGTCCAGATACAGAAAATGTCAAAAAGGGTGAGTATATCAGGAACCAGGAGGAAGTCAACGCACCTAGAGTAGAGAAGGGCCTGGTGATGGTAGAGAAAGGATCTGTAAAGGCAGGCTTTTAGAAATGAGAAATGAGATGGGCAAAGGCCAGTTAATGAAGGGCTTCATAAGGCTTTACTGAGTTTATATTTTATCTCAAGGTCAGTGGGATATAGGGTTTGAAGCAGATTTTTATTTTAGAAGAGTCCTCTGGCCTGAGGGTGGAATATGCATCGGAGGGGGCAGAACTGGATGTGTAGGGTCCAGTGAGGAGACTGTGGCAGTGATGGATAATGATGGATGGGATCAGGGGAATGGTCCTGAAAGGCAGAGAGAAGTTGATGGATTTGAGAGCTCTTTGGGAGGTAAAATCAACAGGCCTGGATGACTGGTTGGAAGTAGAAGACAAGAAAGATGGAGAAAATCAACACTTATGAAGAAAAAGAATTAAAGTAACAAAGATAAATACTAACTAAATAAAGCAATAGTATGAGAGAATTATCCAGAAAGAAAGGGTGGTATAACCATATATTTAGAAGAAGGGATAGTTGTGGACTGGAGAGGAGTTTTAGAAGGCTTTTTTAGAAAACTTCCTGGAAGAGCTGGGATTGGAGCTGGGCCTTGGAGCTGGGCCTTAAATCTGGGCAGGGTTTTGGAGGGTAGAGAGAACATGGCAGGCTGAGCAAATATTCAATTAAGAATACTGAAGCAGGAGAGCATGTGACTTTTTTAGCAGATGGTTTGGACTTGGTTTTCTTGGAGAGCCCCAAGGAGCTCGTTCTTCAGAGTGTGCAACTAAAATTCCTGCTGAAGGAAGGGAATGGAGAGAGAAATCTCATTGCTCTCCCAGAGTACTATTGAGTTCTTCATTTACCTCAAGGTTGCCCATGTTAGGACCTCAAGGGTGCCATGGGACACTAGATAGCCAACATAACCAAAACTCCACAGATGCCAGCCTCCACCATGAGAGAGACAAAACTCTCCCTCTTCCCCAAAGTAATGCTTTTATGATTGTGGGCCTTCTGCTGTGGCCTACATCCCTACGTTGAGAATCACTGTCTCAGGGGGTTGCTTCACTGCCCACAGGTTCCCATAGAGCCCTGCCTGGCAACCTGCATTGGTGAGTAAGGCCCATAAGCCCATCTAGGGAGACTTCCTGAATTGAAGGCCATCGCAGACACAGCTGTGTAAACAGGTATGTGGAGCAGCCCTCTATTCCCTAAAGGGTAACTGTCTTGCTAGGTATCATGCCCTGTCTGAGCCTACTGCCCTGCACCTCTGTACTGGCCCTAGCCTGTACTCTGATGGCACTCTGGTCCCACTTTTGCTGGCTCAGAACCCGCTGGTATCTTCTCCTTTGGCCTTACCTCCAGGCTCTGACCTTGGCTGTCATCTAAGGGCTTCTTCAATCTTCCCTGGGGCCCCCTTCTAGGAGTGCTGGACCCTGACATTGACCTCTAAGCCAAAAATAATTAGAAACTCTAACTGTCCAGCAGCACTACTTGAGAACCCACCAGACACCAGGACTGTGGACTCTTCACTACATTATCCCTAAGGCTCATAACCCTCTTGCAAAGGATATGTAATTATCCCTGTTTTATTGATGAAGAAACTGAGGGAGATTAAATGTTTTTGTCCAAGGTCAACCCAGTCCACATGTTCACTATTCTTTATATCCCATATGTGAGTCAGGGGAAGTTCAGGGGATACTAATACTGATTGTGGTAGCATTGTGTGAGACACTTCCCAGATATTCATTGTTTTTCTCAGCAGAAGTACTGCTATTCCCTTTTTCCAATGAGAAAACTGACACTCAGAGAGGTTGAGTAATTATTCCAGGGTCACATAGCCAGGAAGCTGCAGAAACAGGATCCAGACCTGAGTCTGTCTGACATTAAAGCAGGTCTCTCCACCTCTTCAGGTCCCTAAGCCAGGTGAGGATTAAACTTCATTTCCCAAATCAAGATTCCAATTTCCAAATAAGAAAGCACAGTGGCTCAGGAAAATAGCTAGAGTGTGGTCATGTCCCCTAGTCCTTTCCCAACTGATTTTGGTGAGATTCTCAAATAAGACTTTTAAGACTTCTATAGATGTGCATCACAGATGAGCTGGCTTCCACAAGCCACCTGCTGCCACTTAATTCTCTCAGTCCTTTCTGTAGCCTCCGTGCCACATGGACATGGCTCCTGGGGTTGCTGCCCATGACACAAATTAGGTGGTGCCTACACTTTGCTTCTCTGAGTCTTCTGTTTGCAGGTCAAGACTATTCAGCTTCCATTTAGGTTGAATGAGTCATCAAGGGTAAAATACAGAAAAGGCCTATTCCCTTCCTAGATGAAATGAACCCACCCAACTTTTGAAATGACAGTATGCAATGACTCAGAATTATCACACTCAAAGAGACTACTTTGTATTTTTCTTGAAAATGAGGAGACAATATGTGAATAAATGAACTGAAAATGGCTTGTGGAGGGAGGGAGGGATGACCTCCTGGCACATCATTGCAGAGTGGGGGCCGAGTGAATGTGCAAGAGTGGGAGAGAGAGAAGAGTAACTCCTTGGTATAGCAGAGAAACTACATGGTATTACATATTGGGTCTAAATAGCAAAATCCTTCAAGGCCACTCTGGCAAAACCTGAAGAAGGAACCTCCAATTCCCCATCTCCTGGCCTAAAAGCAACACACTTTTATAGGTAACTGAAAGGAGGGAAGGAAGAATATTTTCATAAAAGCCATCATATGTGGGGTGTGGGATAGAGAACTTTCTGCCTCTAAATACCAGAGGGCCTCTCCAGGCCAAGCAGCCTGGATACAGCCAAATGAAGGAATAGGCAAGAGACTGAAAGTCTTGGAGGCAACTCCCAACACCTCTCTGTTCTTCTCTGGAGGAAAGGGCTGAAGAAATCAGAATTCAATATAGCCTGCTCTTCAAATAGCTCTGGCATTGTTCAGGACTCTAGGCCTTGATGGTGGGAAAAGAAGACAGAATTGTAAGTCAGAAGAGCTGGCTCTTTTTCTAGTTGAGTGCTGGATGATCTGGACAAAATCTTTCACCTCTCTCAGTCTGTTTCCTTTGAGGAAATAAGAGGTGATTGCCACCACCTTCTTCAGAGTATAGGAGTTGGAAGGATGATATGAGATAATGCATGTTGAACTGTTTCGGCTTGGCTTCAAAGGAGAATTAACATACTCTGACAGACTTGACTTCAAATTTGGAATCTGAGGCAATGGGCACATTCTATTCTACTCCTTAGCATGATGAAAACATGATGAAATTGGAACTGCATTGCTCAGGAGTGAAAAATTTTCTGCAGAGCTTTCTTTCCTTTGCAATGAAGTCCAGGCCTCCCATAGTATTCATTCCTTTAAGAAACTGCTGGGGAAAGCCCACTTCCATTCTGGTTCCTATTAAACTTCATTTCGGTTCTGCTCTGTGACCGTCTTCATTTCAGTCACTTTCACCATTACAAGTGATAGAAAGACTCTTGGCAGGAAGGTGTTTTCTTGTTTCAAAGCACTAGGTTTCAGTAAATAAAGGTATCACTTTGGAAGAAAAAATGTCTTCATAGGAGCGGATAAAGGGTGACGTTTTAGAGATGGAAGAGGCTTAGAAGACCTTCTAATTCAACCCTGAGATTTTCCAGAATGGGAACTGAGGCCAAGAAGAGGCAATGATTCTCCCCAGGTCTCACACCTGAATTAAGTAAGCCACAATTAATCCCTAGGGTCAGACCCTTTCAAGTGAGCCTTCTCTTACCCCACAGGTCAAAAATTTAGATGTCTTCAAGGGCAGGCAGGTGAGAAGGCCAATCATTGGTAAGATGATAGGAAACAGTAGAATGCTCAGTTTTCTTTATCCTGTTTGGGGTTCTCTGAGCTACCTGTATCTGTAAATTTTTGTCTTTCACAAAATTTGGGAAGTATTCACTCATTTTTTCTTTAAATATATGTACATTTTCTATACTAAATCTCTTTCTCTTTCCTTTGAGGAGCTCCAAAGACATGCTAGACCATTGACATTGTCCTACAGATCCCTATGGCTCTATTATTTTTCAAACATGTTTCTGTTCTTTAAATGGATAATTCATATCAATTTATCTCCAAGTGCACTGATTATTTCCTCTGTTATTTCCATTAGGCTATTGGACCCATTCAGTGAATTTTTTATTTCAGATATTGCATTTATGTTCTAAATTCCCATTTGGTTTCTTTTTTATAGTTTGTCTTTACTGAGAATTATCTTACCATTCATTTTAAGAGGGTTCAACTTTATGCCATGAGTGATAGTTATAATAGCTGCTTTAAAGACTTTTTCTAATGTTTCCAACATAGTCCTGTCTTTTCTATTGAGAATTGATCAGATTTTCTTTGTTCTTATTATGTTGAATAATTTTAGACTATAGCCAGGACAGTTTGCACAGTGTGATGTGAGGCTCTGGGCTCTGTTAATACCATGGAAAGTGATTATTTTTGTTTTGATTTGTTTTAGCAGGCAATTAGCCAGTTAAGTTTAGAACTCAAATTCTGTCTCCCTTTCTGTAGCCAGTGGATTCAATGTCAGTTCATTTTCCAAGCTTCTGCTGTGTGTCTGCATGTGTTCCAATACGTGTGCAGCTTGGAGGTGAATCTGGGACTTGTGTTGGTTCATACATAGAATCCTGTTTCCTATTCTTTCCTCGATTTCCCCAACATTCCTCTGTTCTTAAGAAACCCTTTCCCGGACTGTTGCTGGAAAGATATGGTTTCTCTCAGAGTCTGTAGCTGCTGGTGATATCACAAAGTTACATGCCACTAGTCTGTCTTCATGGTAAGAGAAAAGAGGAAAAAAGTAATGACTCTTGCCATGCTCTCACCCAAGAGGGGTTCCCTTTCTGGCTCCTTTATTCAGAGAGATGGTGTTTCTCTCTGGGATTTTAGGCGCTTGACTGCTGCCATGACTGTGGTGGTGAAGCTTTGCAACCACATCTGGCTTTGGGGTTCATCTGAGAGTACAAGGACAGAAAAAAAACAAGGGTTTTCCCCATACTGTCTGGTTTGCAGGGTCTCCTTTTCCAGGTCCTCTGGCCAGAAAGAGGGCTTTCTCTTTGAAGTGTTGCTGTTCATACCTGCTATGCAGTTTCATGATTCAACTCACCCATGGATCAAAAGTGAGGAGAAAAAATAAAAATAATGAAAATTTTTAAAAATCAGGAGAAAAAACTCCAACCACTCACCATCGCCACATTGGTTATTCTTCAAGTTGTTACTTCTTTCCCCAATCCACCTGCTATTTATTTACCTTCTGAAGTCCTCAGTTAATTGTTTTAAATATTTTGTTCAGAGTGTTTAGTTGTAATCAATAGGAGAGACAGAGTGCAGTGCACTTAACCCACCTGATTGGGATCACAACTCTAGCAACATACCAGGAATCCATGTCTTTTAGTTGATGTTCTTCTTAGGGCTTTTACCAGCAGAGGCTCACTGTATTTGGGGATCCTATATTCCTTGGCCTGATGGGCCAGGTTCCAAGAGTCTATGTCTCCAGAGTTTTTCCCTTATTTGGGCAGACACTTGAAATAGATGTTCACTCACAAAGATGTACTGAGTGCTCACCATGAGCTATTTTCTGGGGGTACAAAAATGGCTAAAATGGCCCTTCCTCCTCAAGGAGCTCACAGACCAGTGGAAAAACAGGAATTTGGACTGGAAATTGAGGATCCAAGCTTGAAATCTTCTTTCCTATGGCCTTCTGTGGGCCCTGGAACCATAATATATTGTCAGAGAGCATTTTCCAGCCTAACTCTGGGATAATTTCTGGAAATAAACTTTGGGGGGAACCAAACGCAAAGCTCTCAACTGCTGATTTTAGTTTTGTGAAGTCTACAAAATGCTGAGATTACCCCCATACAATGGTCTTTCTGCCTACTAAACATAGTCTTAGGAAACAGTCAGATTTGGGACGTCAGAATTTGAAAAGTAAGTGAAGAAGTTGTGTCAGAGTAGCACTTGAAGTGGAAAAAGAATGAAATCTGATGTTTAAAAAATAATAATACAAATAAAAATCAATCAATAAATAAAAATAGGGGAGCTGAGGCTATCTTCCAAGCAGATAATATTTCATAAGGCAGATTAACTACCCTCCTCCCGCTCATTTCTTCTGCCTTTTCTCACTGAAAGCACATATCTTTTCTTTCTACATGGAAGTAATGCCAGGACAATGAAAAAGGCAGCAGAAGGTGGGAGGAAGAATAGAAGCCCAGCAATTTACCTAAAACAGGTAAGGTGCCTTGTGTAAGCAAAGGTGATCTATGTATCAGTTATTTTACCATCCTCACAACAATCCAGAAAGCCATTGTGTAAGTATTGTGATTCCTATTTGATAGACAAGAAGGTTGTGCCTTAGAGGTAATGTGGTTTCCTCAAAGCATTAACTAGCAAAACATAAACTAGAATTTAAGTCTCTTAAGCACAGGTTCTGTTTTCTCCACTGCACCAGCCTCTAACACTCTGGGCTCTGAATATATTCCGTTCTCACACCACAAGAACTACAACAGACTTCTAAGAGACAAGTGGGTCATGCTGGAGGAAGTGTAGAAAAAAGAGACACTACAACACTGGGACCTGGAGCTCACAAGAGAGGAAGATGTCCATTGGGAACCCAGATCACTAGTTCTCCAGAACTATGTCTCCTTGGAGTATAATTCAAGTGAGTCTTATCCCCCTTCTAAGAAATAAGAAAATTCAGAAACCAACCATGAGACAAGAGAAGAAAAAGTGAGAGGAGGTAGGAATCATATTTGGGAATTGCCTCTGATCAGGAGGGTGAGTTGGGGATAGAGAACTGCTTGGTAGGGGCCAGAGGTAGCCTCAGAGTAGTAGGGCCATCTGTCTTACTTCCTCACCTCACCTCCCCTCAATGCAGGCTCTGGCTCAAAGGAGAACCAGGAGTATTGTGGTAGAAGGTTTTTCTTTTGAAGTGGTGAGGAGCAGCTGCTTCTCCTAGAGAGTGGGGGAATCTGTGTGCTGCATCCCAGAGCAGATAGGGCTTCTCTCTGCCAGAGCCCACCTTCCCTTTCCAGCCCCTTCTTCTCTCTTGTCCTTATGTCTTCTTTCAAATTTAGTAGCAGGAAGAAAGGAAATGAATACTGATTGAACCCTGACTGTATCAAGCATTGTGCTAAGCCTTTCAATTAGTTTTTATCTGAGGGTCTCTTATACTGTAAGTGCCCAATAAATGGTAGCTCTTGCCCTTAGCGTCTCCATTTCCTTCATTTCATTAATCTCTGGCATAAGACAATGGGCGGATGCTCTGTTTCACAACTGCTACAGAGAAGAAGCAAGAAAAAAGGCCTCAAAATGAGGCCAGCAATGAGACTAATCACACATATTTCTTGGATGTTTCTCTTTCGGGGCACTGTTTTCATGAGAAGGAAACTGAGACAATCCAGAAACTAACAGTTCAGTGGGGAACCACATAAGAAGATACATAGACATCCATGGAAACTCAGGGCTTGAGCAACATCACTTGGCATTAATTTAAACCTAAAGTGTGTCTTTAAAAGTTGGCCCAGAGCAGTATTTTCACACTGCAATGCTGTGTTCCAGATGCGACCAATTTTTAATCTCTGAATTTCTCAATTAGTCATGAGCTAATTCTTTTAAAATGTGAGAATAAGCCCACATGCATAATATTCCTCTGCAAAAAGATAGGAAGGTTACCTAAATCACTTATCCCCTACCAGACAAGCAGCATCCTGGTCAAATTCTTTGAAGGCTTGTGACTTCAGTAGTTTCCCTAAAGATGCACTAAGTCCTTTTGATTTTCCTCTGTTTTTTAACTTTAATGCCATCCTCCTCTCTTCTTTCCCAATATCATGCCTTGGCTGGGTCCTTATTACTTTCGTCATAAACTCCCAACAAGTTCCCTGCCACCAACCCAAACCAAACACTACTGACCATGGGTCTTCTTGAAACACTACTCCTGTTAGATCTTCAGTGGCTTTCTCTTGCACATAGTAGTCAAAATCTTCCACCATTGATTGCTTCTCAGCCATCTGTCTAATCTCCTGCTGTGAATTCCATTTTCAACCAACTGGTTTACTTATGGCTTCCCAAATAGGCCAATAGGCCTGGACTCTTCCAACCTTCCCAACTTTTACCTTCTCCATTTCAGCCTTCCCCTTCTTATTCCTCATCAGGGATAGAAGGTCACCCTTCCTTTAAAGATGCCGCTAATCTGCTTCAGGCATTAACCCCCTCCCTTCCTCTCCCTACACCCTGTATAATTACAACTTTGATCATCTACATCTTACGTCCCATGTTATCATCCCATATTGTAAATTGTCTTTGTATGGCCCAAAATTTGCTTCCACATATTGTCAGGATAGCAGCATATTTCTCTCACAGAATAATACTAGTCTATTGCTCAATCTAGCAGAGCTTCACATTTCATATAAAAATAATTTTGTCATTAAAATGCTTTATTATTTCCAGTGGGGATTTAGGGCCCTTGAGATGGTAGATGAGATGGTGGAAGAAAAAGAGAAGATTTTCTTTGTGAAGCTATTTGTCCCTTCTCTGCATAATATATAATCTTTAATTTTTCCAATTTTAAAGAAATAGTCCCTCTGAATCCTGTAAAAGGATTCAAAGGTTGAAATAATAGTTCAAAAGAAACTGATGTGGCCCTTCCAAAAAAATAAATGGAAAGAAAAACCAAATATTGGCTCTTTTAAGAGAAAAATAAACTGGATGCACTTTTATTTTTGACATTCTACAAGTATGGGGAACGTGCCCTAAAATGCGAGAGCTTGTCTTTGTGCCTTTGGAAGCAAGTAATGACTTGAAAGTTAAGTTCTAGGAAACAAAATTTTCTGTCCCAAAGTTTCATGGAAAAGAAGTGAAGTATTTGCCTTTGGATGAAATATGTCGATGCCTCTATCCAAATTCTGTTCTCTCCATCAATCTCTTGTTGGGCAAGAAGTTACAGTGTTTCAGCCAGCACCACTCATCTCAGCATTCCTGTTACAAAGGAAAGACTTGTGGGTTTAATTCCTCCTGTGGAAATCCAAGCCCTGCCTTTGCTTCATCTTTCTGTGTCTCTGACAATGACAACCTATAAGAATGCTTCCCTGCTGCCCAACCTCTCACAGAGCTCTAAATTGTACATCCCTCTCTGTCCTTAACATTTACTTCCTTCTTTACCCACTATTAGTTTTCTATTGCTATGTGACAAATTACTGCTAACTTGTTTTAAAACAACTCAAATTTATTTTCTCACACGGCTCAGGGATTTGGGTATGTGGTTAGCTGGGTTCTCTGCTCAGGGTCTCACTAGGCTGAAATCAAGGCATCTGCAGGGTCTGCCATCTTATCTGAGGCCTGGGGTCATCTTTCAAGCTCACTGCTGTAGGAAAATTCAGTTTCTTGCTGTGTAGGACAGAAGCCCTCCACTCGAGGCCACATGCAGTTCCCTGCCACGCGCCCCTCTCCATAACATGATAGGTTGCTTCTTCAAGGCCAAAAAACAACCTCTGCTGCTTCATATCACTCTGACTTTTAGGAAAACTTGGACTCTTTTAAAGGACTCAGCTGATTGGGTCAAGCCTACTAGATAATTCCTTTTTGATTAAAACATATGCAATGGATTAGGGAACCTAGTTACATCTATAAACTCCCTTTTGTCACGTAAGATAACATATTCATGGAAGGAAAATCTCACATATTCCTAAGTCCCGCTCACTCTGAAGAGTGACTAGGAAAAAAAAACCCTCAACTTGATAATGGGCATATAGGAAAAACCATAACTAAAATCATTCTCAATGGAGAAAAGCTGAAAATTTCCCCTCTAAAATCAGGAACAAGACAAGGATGCCCATTGTCACCACTGTTATTCAACACTGTACTGGAAGGTCTAGCCGGAACAATTAGGCAAGAGAAAGAAATAAAAGCCATCCAAATTGGAAAGAAAGAAGTACAACTTTCCCTATTTTTAGATGACATGAGCCTATATATAGAAAATCCTGAAAAATCCATCATAAAGCTCATAGAACTAATAAATGAATTCAACAAACTGGCAGGGTACAAGATCAACATGCAAAAATCAGTGGTGTTTCTATACTAATAATGAACGTTCTGAAGAGGAAGTTAAGAAAAAATTCCATTTACATTAGCAACTAAAAGAACCAAATATCTAGAAATGAATTTAATCAAGTGTTCTAGTTTGCTAGTTGCTGGAACGCAATATACCAGAGATGGAATGCTTCTTTTTTTTTTTTTTCATTGGTAAGGCAGTTTATTTTTTTAATTAAGAAACAAAATAGAATTTTAAATATAACACAATTCATTTAAAAATGTTTTGTAGAAATAACTAGAATTTAAAGCAGTTTTCAGCTAGCACAGAAAACAGTTATATTTGATAAAATGTTGGAAAAATTACTATGGCTTTGAGCATTGTTTTGGTTTTATTTATGGCATTAAAAATTCTTGTTTTATCTTTGTAGCACTCTACCCAGAAATATTCTGTTTAAGCACAAGCAGTGTGTGTATGTGTATGCATGTGTGTGTGTTGGTTTTTTTTAAATTTATTAATTAAAAAAATTAAGAACAAAAACATTAACATACAATTCTGTTCTACAAATATATTCAGTAATTCTCAATATCATCACATAGTTGCATATTCATCACTTCTTAGAACATTTGCATCAATTCAGAAAAAGAAATAAAAAGACAACAGAAAAAGAAATAAAACAGTAACAGAAAAAAAAAAGATTATACATACCATACTCCTTACCCCTCACTTTCATTTATCACTAGCATTTCAAACCAAATTTATTTTATCACTTGTTCCCCCTATCATTCATTTTTATTCCATATGTTCTACTCGTTTCTTGACAAGGTAGATAAAAGGAGCATCAGAGACAAGGTTTTCACAATCACACAGTCATATTGTGAAAGCTATATCATTATTCAATCGTCCTCAAGAAACATGGCTACTGGAACACAGCTCTACATTTTCAGGCAGTTCCCTCCAGTCTCTCTATTACATCTTGAATAACAAGATGATATCTACTTAATGCATAAGAATAACCTCCAGGACAACCTCTTGACTCTGTTTGGAATCTCTCAGCCATTGACACTTTGTCTCATTTCACTGGAATGGCTTCTTAAAAGGGGAATTTAATAAGTTGCTAGTTTACAGTTCTGAGGCTGAGAAAATGTCCCAATTAAAACAAGTCTATACAAATGTCCAATCAAAGGTATCCAGGGAAAGATACCTTGGTTCAGGAAGGCCGCTGAAGTTCAGAGTTTCTCTCTCAAGTGAGAAGGCACATGGTAAACATAATCATGGTTTCTCTCTCAGCTGGAAGGGCACATGGCAAGCACAGTGTCATCTGCTAGCATTCTCTCCTGGCTTCCTGCTTCATGAAGCTCCCCAGGAGGCATTTTCCTTCTTCGTCTCCAAAGCACTGGCTAGTGGACTCTGCTTTGTGGTGCTGCAGCATTCTCTGCTCTCTCTGAATCTCTCTTATTCTCCAAAATGTTTCCTCTTTTATAGGACTCCAGAAACTAATCAAGACCCACCCAAATGGGTAGAGACAGACCTCTACCTAACCTGGGTTCGATTCCTGGTGCCTAACGATGGAAAAAAAAAAATTTACTACATAGCTACACTACTCAAAACAGCAAGATATTGTCACAAGGTCAGACATAAAGACCAGTGGAATAGAACCGAGAATTCAGAAATAAACCCTCATATCTATGTCCAACTGATTTTTTTCATATGCTGTATGGTGGAGGTCACATTTCAATCTTTTTCCATGTGACTATCCCATTATTGCTGCACCATTTGTTGACATTTTTTTGGGGGGGGAGGGATGGGCAGCAATTGATTTTTTATAAGGGGGCCAAGTCCACTCAGTGGGGAAAGAAGAGTCTCTTCAACAAATGGTGTAGGAAAAACTGGAAAAACTGGATGTCCACCTACAAAAGAATGAAGATGGATCCCTCCTCATATTAACTCAAATAGATGAAAGACCTAATAAATATAGGAACCAGAACTATAAGACACCTAGTGGAAAACATAGAAAGCAGCTTTAGGGCCTTCTGTTAGGCAATGGTTCTTAGACATTACAACAAAGGCACTAGCAAAAAAAGAAAATATAAACATAAACAGGACTTCATCAAAATTTAAAATATTTGCACATGAAAGGACTTCATTATGAAAGTAAAAAGACAACCTACACAAAGGGAGAAAATATTTGGGAAACACATATCTAATAAGGATTTAATATTTAGTATATATAAAGAAATACTACAACTCAACAAAAATGACAACCCAATTCTTGAAATATGTGAAGGACCTGAATAGATATTTTTTCAAAGAAGATATATAAATAGCCAGAAAGCACATGAAAAGATGCTCGACATTATTTGCCATTAAGGAAATGGATACCACAATGAGATACCATTTCACACTCACCAGAATGGTTACTATTTAAAGAGTGGAAAATAAAAGTCTTACAAAGGATGTGGAGAAATAGAAACACTTGTCATTATTTGTGGGAATGTAAAATAGAACTGTTTGGTGGTTCCTCATAAAGTTAAGTACAGAATACCATATGACCTGGCAATTCTACTTCTAGGTATATACCTAAAAGAACGAAAGCAGGGACTCAAACAGATATTTGCACACCAATGGGCACGGTGCCATTATTCACAACTGCCAAAGGATGGAAGCAACCCAAGTGCCCAGCAATTGGTGAATGAATAAATAAATGCTAATATAAACAATGGAATATTTTTTCAGTCATGAAAAGGAATGAAGTCCTGATATATGTGACAGCATGGCTGAACCATGAAGGCATCTTGTTGAGTGAAATAAGTCAGACACAAAAGGACAAACATTATGATCTCTCCAATATGAAACAATTAAAATAAGCAAATTCACAGAGTCAGAAACTAGAATACAGGTTACTAGGGGGTAGGGTGGGAACAGGGAGTAGAGAGTTAATGCTTAATTGGTACAGAATTTCTGTTTGAGGTGATGGAAAAGTTTTGGTAATAGATGGCGATGGTTAAACCTTGTAAGTGTAATCAATATCACTGAATTATAAATTTGAACGTGGTTAAAAGGGGGAATTTCAGTTTTACATATGTTAATAGAATAAAAATTAAGGAAAAAACAAGACTATGCAACACAGTGAACCCTAATGTCAACTATGGACTATAGTTAGTACAATTATAATAATATTATTTCAGCAATTGTATCAAATGTACCACACTAATACAAGTGTTAATATAAGAGGGAAAAACTGTGTGTGTGTGTGTTGGGGGGAGAGTTATAAGTGAAATCTGTATTTTCTGCATGATTTTTTCTGGAAACCTACTACTTCTCTAATGAAAAAAAAACAACTTTGCAATGTGCTTGAGCTTAGTGACTGATGCTGGGGGTGGGGATGGGAGTGTAGAAACACAAGTAATATAAAAATGATTTTATTTAGCAAGATTTACTGCCTGGTTGGTAGCTAAGGGCAGAAGAATGAGGAGAAAGTGATAGTTTCTACAAGGGATGTCACTTGTGCAAATCCAGCACAGGGAAAGAGGCCAAGCAAGAACTTTTTAACATTTATGGAACTCACAATATACCTTCCAGAACAATAAATCAATTAACACGTTCATTTTTGAAATAACTAAATAAATACAATGTCAATGTTTACATTAAACAAAGTTGCCCTTAGAGCACAGTTGAGATTTCTAATGACTGCCTCCTCCTCCATACTTTATTTTCCTCCTGGCCTTATCTGCTGCAGCTTATGAGCTTTTTAAAAGGACTAAAACCACTATTACCTCTATCATCGTGGCCACCCCTTCTCTACACTCTCCCGCCATTTTTCACTTGAACGCACTGCTGCATTCTGCACCATACTGCATTTGCTGCTTTGGTTGATCCATTCACTATCTTGCAGTCCTTGGGCTCCTCTTCTCACCCTCACCTTGAGATCTTCAGGATCCTAGAGGGCATTTCTTCTTACAGTCTTACCAACACATGCTGGTTAAAGATGAACTCACCATCATCGGTTCCCTCAACTTGGTTCCCTTGTCCCCTCACACTGCCTGCTGCCATTTAACCAACCTCACTCATTAGTCTCCTAGAAGGGCCCTCTCTCCAATCACTGACCATTCCTTGTATGCAACTTGCTGATTTTCACTTCCATGCCCTTGCTCGAGCTGTTTCCACTAAGAGGCAAGTGTTTTCAAAATCCAGATTGACACCTCCTTTCAGAACCTTTTCCTAATAAAACCCACCTAAATCTCCTATTTGGCACCTCATGTATTTAGGTTTAGCTATGTGGGTTTTTATGTTTACGTTGTTTTGAAGATAGCAAATGTTTATCTTGTGTTACTAACTTCTTAGTAATGACCATAATAATTACTGCTTTTAAAAGAGCATATACCTTTTAAAAGGAGTATCAAGCTTGATAGAAAAGAAAGAGGAGGAAAGTAGCTCAGAATACAAAGGGGGCTATGACTAAAGGAGTATCAAGAAATAATCTTTCTACCCTCCAAATTCCTCCCTTGTCCAGGCTGTCATCCCTAAAGCCTTTAATAGGAAGTCATGCCATTGGGAATTAAGGTCCTCATCCTCACTTCTTTCAACACGCCCTCCCACACTGATCAGTGCAAAGAATCCTGGGAATGGCAACATTCTAAGCTGTTAACAGCTGAAGCCTTCCCAAAGGATTCTGTACCACAGTGTCAGTTGACTGAAGACAGTCCTTCAGGAATGGGTCAGGGGTGAGAAGTGGAGGGAAAGGGAGTGGTCAGCCTTAGGAAGAGGGAGACTCACCACCATGTCCTTCTAGCCCACCGCCAGATTGTGGCATTCCTCAGCCATTCCTGCATGCCTCCTATAGGGTCCACCATGGCTCAGCCCTGCAGGGGACGCAGAGATGAATCAGACATGGATCCTGCCCTTGAGAAGCTTACTGTCTAGTGGTAAAATGTGCCAAGTACCATACTAAGGACAATCCCAAGGACCATGGCACTTCGGAAGAGAGAAAGACACAGGGTGGATATCAAGGAAGGCCTGCCAGAGGAGGTCACATTTGAGCTGGACCTTGGAAGATGATGGGAGACTTTCCACAGGCAGAAACTAGAGGGGGTGCTAGTTATGGTGGGGGGCCATCTTCATGAAGTCTGAGGCTGTGATCTATAGAGGGGTAGCCAGAGAGGGTGAGAAAGAGGACAAGATGGCTCTAGCTACATTCTCTAATAAGAGGACACAAAAGACACTGCTTTAACAGTTTGCCCAGTGTCGGCCAGATAAAAACAGGCCATTTATGGGGAATAAGGGTTGCAAATGGAGAAGTTAGGCTCGGATTTGACTGATGCTGAGAGCACTTGGGCCAACCCTCAGCCCTATCATTTTATGAATCTGAGATTTGGAGGGGTGGCCAATGATATACCTTTGGACCTAGGCAAGGTCTCAGTCAGTGAATTCCCTCAAGTAAATGATGATTCATCACAATGGAATGGGAGATGGGACACAAAAGAGGGAAGCTGCTCAGTACTGTTCACTTTGAATTTGCATTAGCTTCATGTTTATTGATGTTTGCCAGCAGAAGCAGTATACGGGTAGACAGAGGTGAGAATAGGGCTGGAGTTGACATTAGATGGGAATGAAATGGCAATAAACTACTTGATGAGAATCAAAATACAGTAAAGAAGAGACGAATGATCATATAAAGGAGGAAACTTGTTTAAGAAATCTACTCCAGTTCTTTGACCACTTGCTGCTGTTTTATCCCTTTGTTGCTATTTTAGAGTTGTATCCTTACATTTTGTAGAGATGATAGAAGAAATCTTGTGAAAATTTTTGTCTGTGAGGGGGAAATCATTACTCAAACCTTACACTTTTAAAAATGTACAACTATCAGGGAAAGTTTTTGTTTAACTTCAGTGGTATCATACCCTTTGGACATTTGTCTTTAAACCACAGAATAACCAGTATTTTTTCCAGGATTCTAGCCATTCCCAATGGGCTGAATTTAGCCAGCAGTGACCCCAGCCTTGCAAACATAAAGCAATGTAATACTTTATGGAAAGGAAGCTGAGAAATAAGGTCTAGTCAAAGAATGAAGAGCAGAGAACCTGAGTTAGAGGGAGAAAGAGCATGCTTTGAATCAGATGATGACGGGAAAGTATGGTGGGTCTGCCAGAGTAGAGTCAGTATGGAGGGCTGTGGTCCCTGATCCAAAGAACCCTGATGGGGTACTCATCCTCTGCTTGGCGAGAAGCCCTGGCCTTGGAGGTATCTAGACGCCCCTGCATACAGAATGAGGTGAATCCTATTTCTGGTCCAGGTTCAGGAAGGATAAATTGACAACGTGGAAAGGAAGCTTTGGACCATCTCATTTCTATTCTGTATTTGTCCTTAGGGAGCAAAAACTACCATAGAAAAGTGCAAATCTCAGGATATCGGAGAAGGGAAGGTGTATCACAAGGGGCAACATCATCAAGTCCAGTGTGAGAAAACTTTTGGGAGTTTTCCTATATTGGTATTCATTTTTGTTCAGCCTTCAAATTCAGTCTTTCTGGCCTCTGTCTACCTCCAATGGATTGATTGCCCTGAAAGTCCAGCTTTCTCATTTCTATTCCAAGTCCAGCAAAACAGCTCTTCAACCCTCAATGTGACAGGGTCCTTGGGAGCTGATTTCACTTCTGATAGCTACCACCATCTTCTGAGCTGGTTGCACTGTTCTCCCTAGGGAGATGGTTTCCTTTTTTAGCTTTCTGTTCACTTCTCTTCGCCTCTTTCTCCTTCCTGCTGTTTCTCTGATCACACTTTGCTGGCCTTCAATCATTCTGATTCTCAATTCAGTTTGCCCTACTATTTTTTGTTATTGGTGGTGATCATTTTCTCAAGGGGAGTGTTCATGTTATATGTTTTAAACAAAAAAACATTGCACCAACAGTGATTCCCAAGTATTTGATACAATAAAAGAGAGACACAGAGGAAGGACACAGTTTGGGGGAAAACCTGTTCCAGGTAGGAGCGAAAGGCAGCAGGAGCTGTTTCCCATGTAGGGCTGAGGAGGAGCTAGTGGTAA
The DNA here is from genome assembly GCA_004026745.1 of Myrmecophaga tridactyla. Taxonomy (NCBI): domain Eukaryota; kingdom Metazoa; phylum Chordata; class Mammalia; order Pilosa; family Myrmecophagidae; genus Myrmecophaga; species Myrmecophaga tridactyla. Next base: position 99,357 of record PVIY010000745.1, on the reverse strand, counting down.
GGACCTGCTCTGACCCTGCAAGCTTCGGGTACAGGAGAATCCAGAGCTCTGGACCCGGCAGGTGTTGTGGGAAGCAGACTCTTGAGGGTCTTCTTCCTGAGACTTTTGGTCTTGATAACTGGCAGAGGAGCAAGGAGTCTGCTTTTCCCATTGCTGCCATAAGTGTCCCAACTCTTTGTATTGCACCCCACCATCTGCCCTCAAATGATCTCCTGGATGAAAACAGAAGCACTAAAGTGATTTCTAGAGAATCTGCACCCTCAATGCCATAACAAGCCAACAGGCTATTTGCATGGAGCCCTTCCTGTTAGTTGTGGTTTGGGGTTTGTTTAAGCATAGAACACTTACTCACTTATGTAGAAAAATGTTAGAAGACCCTAAAGAAACCTGGACAAAGGAGTAAGTTGAGTTGAAATCATGGCGTTTCCTGCTCTTGTAGATTCATTATGGGTTACTTCCCTTTCAAAACTTCCTTTATGGATTTCTATAAAGAAAAAGATCTAAGTAAAAGATTTACTTACACTGGACTCAGTACTCCCTGGAGGCTGAGATTCCCAGGCAGGTTGACCAACAAACTGGAGAAGTATATTTGTGGTGGTATGGTACCAGCCTCTATACCCTGCCTTGTCTGCTGCTTCTCCACCCTCTATGTTGCTCAGATTGGCTCTGCATTTTCCTGCCTTCACATTGGTGCATCAGTATAAATGAAAGTCCTCCCATCCCCATTTCAGCTCAGTGAAATCCTACTTTTCTGGGTCCAGCTCAAATGTCACCTCTTCTGTAGAACTTTCTATACCTATCCTGTTTGAAGTCAACATTCCCTCCTCTAGGCTCAACAACCATTTCATTGGGAAGCTCTCCTAACCTCTAAAAGCTAGATGGCATGTTAGTGAAGCCTCTAGATTCTGAACTATAAACGAAAGGGAGATTGCTGAGCTTTGAGGTTATGATAAGTAAAAAATGGGGATTTGTTTTTTCACCCATTAAATTCCAATAAAGAGACTTTTAACTGAGGTGGCTCTCTGTGTGGGAAAGTAGAGGAAAGGATTCTTTTCTTTGAAAAGGCTCAGTCAGGTCCACAGAGGTTAAATTTGAGCAGCCATGGTAAAACTGCCCTGACCACATGGTTCATCTTTTCTACGCACCAACTGAACTGATTAAAAGGCCACTTTGGGGACAGCTCTGTTCCAAAAGCCACTAAGAGCCATGGAGGAAGAAGTGGGGGAAGAAAGACAAATGTCAAAAGTCTTGGATGATCCTGGATAGCAACTAGCCAACTAGGGGATGGGAATGGGTGACAGCACCTTTTACCTTGTCAGAAGCATGGCTGGCTGCAGGGAATAGGGGCCAAAATATCTGTCAGCTGGCCAGCAGCAGTTCCTGTGAATTAATCACCTTCATATTCTTGGGTGTGGGGATGAAAGTATGTTTATTTGCTCAACAGAAAGCCAAATAAGGCAGCGATCCAAAGGAGCCCTGGCGATGGCAAGTAGTCCACTTGTCCATTCAACAGAGGCTGCCATCGACATGTGAAAGGAGTACATGGGGGCTCAGAAGACAAGGTCTTCTGTCTCTGCAGAAAGACCCTCACTTCTCTATGATCCCTTGAGAGGCAGATGATTGAGGTAGTGAGAAAATGTCCTTGCTAACTCTAGCAAATCTACGCAGAGCTAGGAGATGGGGTTGGGGGAGGGAGGTGCATGACTACAGCTGCCTGCTAGCCACGTATGCTGCCAGCTCAGGCCTCCAGGCCTCATTTTCTAATTTGAAGAAAAGTAGAGGTCCATTGTCCTCAGGGTGATTGTTTAACCCAAACCCAGCTCCTTTTTCTTCACCTCCCTCAGCCCTGCTGTCCCCTTCTTAGCAAAAGCTTAAGAGGGACAAGTATCATTAGATTTTTGAGTCAATAAACTAGTAAGGCTAAGAAGAGTTTCTAAGAAAGCAGGGATTCTGAATTTCAGAAGCAAGTGACAAATGTGATTGATAGGTATGGAAGGGAACATATGATTAGACCATTGTTCAATAAAGGCATTACTTGAGTTTAGTTCTAGAAACGGCAGAGCTGGAAGAGTCGTTAGAAACCATCTATTCTATTTTTCCACTCCCTAGGCAACTGTGTTCTTTGTATAGATGGGAAAGTAAAGCATATGGTGGCTTAGGGATGAGACACTTGGTGTGAGGAGATGAATCAGGGCTAGAAGCCTCGGCTTCCTGATTCCCATGTGAATGCTTTTTCCATAAAGACCAATAGAATATGTTTCTGGATTCCTTTATGTTAATTTTGATGAACTTTTAAAACAGGAGCTCATGGCATATCTCTGGCTAAATCCCTCATTTTTCACAATGTTGGACCTCATACATAGGGTGGGAACATAGGCATGCACCATGAAGTGATTGTATCATTACTTTTAATCATCATGTCACCTGAGAGCATAAATGGAAGCAAGATGTCAGAAGTAACTTATCAAGCCTGTCAATATAACAGTTAAAACATTAATTTCTTATATTTTTCATGGCATGGCTCCATAAGCCTTTAAATTATTCTATGAATTCTAAAAAAGATAGTTTAACAGGCCAAAAATACAGAGTAACTTAAATGGCAACAGGCCTTCAATCTCAGCTTATAGTCAGACTGATACCTTATATTATCAGCTGGTGGCACAACCCAAATCAATAAAGGACATTTTCATTGTTACACAACCCCAAACAGTAGCTGCATCCCAGCTGGTTGATGCTCCCTGGCTCTTTATACAATTCTCTTCACCGCCTGCTTTGCTCTCTAGGGTCAATTCTGGGCTTAGGGGCAAGGGGCTAGATTTGAAAAGTCTTTTCTTTGTAACTCATGCTTCAAGGCCCAGCTCAAATGACTTCTCTGTGAAGCTTTCTTGGGTCCTTCTCCATTCCTCAGAGTGACCCAAATCTTCCCTATTCTCTGCCCTCACACTGCTATGTCCATAATATCTATTACAGTTCCACTGTGATATAACTGTGCTAGGTCCCCTCCAAATGTAGAGTTGTTTTGGGTTATAATTCTTGATCTTTAAGCCTTGACTGCTACTATGAAAATTTTAACACCAAATTGGGGGAATTGGGAATTAGACCAGGTTGAGTTCATTAGAAACATTCGACTCCCTTGGGGTGGGTGCTGAACAGGGAGATGAGGGAGAGAGCAGAGTAGGAGAAGTGTTCGCAGAGAAGCCATGGTTGAAGTTCTGGAGGCTGAGGTAAAGAAAGCCTGGACTTTAGAACTAAGTCTCCAAATATGGCACCAGTTTCAGAACAATGGCTCCTAATCATTCATTTTACAAATGGGTGGTTCTGGTGAAGGGGGACCCACAAGGAACACCATTTTTAATTTTGCTAAGTTAAAGCACTGAGAGAAAAAATCTCTAGTCTACCATCATCATTTTATGTCCAGCAAAGAATATTTTAATACAAAGGAAAAAAAAAAAGCAGAGAGGATATAATCTCAGTTAAAAGGGCAGTCCTTTAACCTGAATTTAGCCTTATGAAAAAGTACCTCATTGTATTTTAGTGGAAAGTTTATCATGGATAGACACTGGATTGGCACTGAGAATCTCCAGTTTAGAGATAACAGTGTCATCTGATGAAGGTTAATGGAGCTACACTTTTTTTTGACTGTTGAAGGCCTTCGAAGCTGTCATACCCCAGTGTGCCATCTTGACTTGGGAGAGGATATGCCAGGAAGCATATCAAATCTACATCCATTCTTTCCTATTTCCTTCCAATCTCAAAGGAAGAGATGTATTTTTCCTCTGCTACTCAAATTCTTTCTCCCAAGACTTCTTCTACCCTAACTCCTACCTAGGGGATTGCTGCTAAAATAAAATTCACCTCCCACCATCACCTCCAGCCTGATACAGATCCTCTTCTATCTCCTATATCCTACCATTTCACCTTACCAACTGACTCCTGAAATGTGTGGTCTTTGTTCTAGGCCCTCGGGCCCTCTTGTCTCCCTTTGAGCTTGTAGACTCATCTCTCTGGAAACAACTGAAAAATCAATGAGAAAATACTTCCTGAAATCCAGGAGTCTTTACCTGGTCATCCTCCTCCTCAACGTTGAACGTGGTCACACATGACTTAAAACATTCTTTTGCCTGCCTTTCTTGGATGGGCCATATTTTACTGTGTCACTTCTCTCTTTTCTCACTCTTCTCTCCACTCTCAAAACTCCTCTGCTGCGGGAGCTTTGTCATTGAAGCTTATGGCCGGCTTTCCCATAGCAGTTAGAACTGGACGAGATGAGCCAGACTCGGCTTGCATTTCATTTTATCTTCTCAGCAGATGGGAAGATGCCGAGACTGTGCCTCAGTGATGTCATGCAGCATGGAGAGAGAATTAGTCTTTGAGTTTGAACTTGGTTTTTCCATTTTTATTCTACAATCTCTCACTATGGAGCCCGTTGCTGGGCTACTTACTCTAGCTTTCCTATACCCAATGCCAACGTCTTCTGAGAGGCTCCTAAGTGTAATACATGCTGCTGCATGCTTCAGGGAACTGGGATGTTAATAAAACATGGCCTCTGCTGTTGTATGGCTCACAAACTCATGGAGAAAACAGGTATTTCAGTTACATTGAGGCAAGGCAGTTTGGCATGAACTCTCTAAGAGTGGGCCATAGGCTATGGGACTGTAATGACATTGTGATGGGAATAGAGGCCAAAGTCCGGACAGGAAGTGGGGTCTGGGCTCTGTGTAATCCTTTGGAAAATGTTTTACTTGTCCTTTTGAATCAACCTGGAATTATCAACAAAGAGAAATGTGTCATCCTTCTTGGTGTACAAAGCACTTCGTAGTGCCTCACAAAAAATTCTATTGTAAATTTTGAGCCCTATTTCAAAATTAATTTTTCTTAAAAAGAATGTTGTTAATTCACTCCAAGCCTACTCAGCTGCTGAAGAATTTTGAGTTCAGCTAGAGATCTTTGTAATGAACAAGTAGCTCAATTATTCTAGTTTCATTATACAACGTATCAGAAATTCTTTGGCATCAAGGAATTAAAGCATATTTTCTCTGACAAATGGCAACAATATTTGATTTGAAGACAAAGCCTACACAAGTGATTCTTGACTAAATGTAGTTCCATTTAAAAATAAGAATGATTTATTTATATGATTTAACCTCTTGTAGTCTGGTCATAGCTGGTTCATTCAAGGGGAGGATTGTCTAGCTTGTACTTGCTAATTTCATATTTAAAATATTTTGTGCAAATATTGTCAGCTGACAGTAGGATTTTGCACCAGGCACTGAAATCCTAAGTCTTGATTCCCATTTCTAGCTGATGCTCCCTTAGTAGGTGGATCTTTAACACTGAAGACCACTTTGGCCTGAGGAGGACTCAATTCAAGCTCTCCTTGGCATGTCCCTCAATGCCAAACAGAAAACAAGGGCACTGGAGCAGCTGGAATTTGGAAATCAGACCTGTGACCACAAAGGGCACCAGTCAGAAAAAATGGCTTTTCTTGAGGAAAAAGCTGCTCCACACCTGCACAGAAGAAAGGACTCTGGCCCTTTCTCCCAATATAAATGTGCAGGCAGGACCCCCACTAGACTTATGTAGGCTTCTCTGTGCAATTAGAAAAAAGATGTGCCATCTGGACAGATGCATCGTGTGGCAAGGAATCAGGGGTTGAATTTCAGCTCCCTTTTGGCCTCTAGGCAGGGTGGCCCTAAGTGAAGGGGGCTTTCCCATAGTGGTTTAAACGTGTCCTCCCCTGACACTCCTCCCTCCCCTTCCCCGTTCAAAGGCTGAAGAAACGGGAAGACCCCAAGTGACAGACTGAATCTATAAAAGATATGATTTCTCAGTTTATGAAAATGTTCAATGCTTTCCATAGATTTCTGGCTCTACAAGGCCGCTCTCCATTCCGTTCTGCGTAGTTCCTGCTACAACATGCAGAAGTGGAGGGCTACATCAGGTATCTCCGAGACGCTCGCACTCTATTAGGGTACCTTATAAACTTGCGATGATTGCAAATTTAATACTAGCGGGGAAGAAGGACAGGCCTTATAAAACAGTCACAACTAACTTACAGTTTTCTCCAGGGCCAATATAACAATCTGTCCAGGGATGATTTTGCTCTTTGAGCATCCCAGTGCTTAAGAGCTGAGTGATGAAGTCAGTGCAACTCGATTATGAGACTCGCTCAAATAAGATTCTTCTTTGTCCCTCACCCCTCTATCTCAGGTCAGTCCTCTTCCTTTTACTTCCAAATTTCTTGAAAGAAGAGTCTACACTTGCTGTTTCAGCAACTCCTCTGCCCACCATCTGACTGAGTCTGATTGATGGGAGAGCGCCAGTGTGATCCTTATTGCTAAAGTCTGTGGTCTTTTCTTCCTTTTTTTTTTTTTTTTTAATTTCAAGTATTTGTCAGTGTAAAGCATTCTAAGCTGATCATTTCTCTTTCTTTTTTACACTGCCCGCTTTGGACTCCAGTTATATGAACCTCTCCTGGTTTTCCTTCTACTCTTGCGGCTACTTTTCTGCTTCTTCATTAGCTCCTAAACAAAGGTAATCCTCCAGGTTCTTGCCTGAGCTTTCTTCCCTGATCTCTATCTTCTGTTTTGGAGATTTGACCCGCTCTGGGAATTTCCTTTATGAGGCTACGCAAATGACTCCCAGATGCATACACAGCTCCTGGTCTGGACCTATTTCCAGATCTTCCATGGCCACATTTCTAACTGCTGGCTGGACTGCTGCAAGTCCTGCCAGCCTCTCACCATATTCAAAGCCATTATCTTCCCATTCTATTTTGCTCCTCTTTCTGGCTTCTCTATTTAAGAGAAACACTCTACAGTGCAAAGGGCACAGGCTGGGTTGGTTTCCTGGTTCTATACTTTGAATACAGTTACTTTTTTTTCATGTCCCATGGAATGTTACCAATGCAATGCTTCTTAAGCAACAAACACTTGTTAAATGTTGGTTCCTTCCCTATTTCTTATTTTAGCATGAACATTTCCCCTCCAAAGTGGGCTTGAAATCATCTAGTCATTTAATGTAATGTACTTTCCATTCCCCTACACCTCCCCAACTCCACGTCAATTCTTTTGAAACATCTCACATTGGCCATCTCCTTTCTATCTTGATTACCATTTCCTAGTTCAGGTGGAAGTCATCTGGGTCCATGTGATCAGTCTCTGTACCTTCAGGCTCTGCCCACCCAGTCTACCCTGCCTATCACCCAATTCACTCCCTGAAGCACAGTTCTGATCATAATAATTTCCTTTTCAAATACCTTCAGTGTCCAGTACCCCAATTCTCTACCTTTACTTTCAAGATCTTTTATAATCTACTCAAACCTAATTTTCTACCAAATTTAGGATGACTCAATCACGTTATACTGGAACATCAGTGATACAGAGTCTCAGGTAAGGGGAGGTGGTGTGGAGATGAAGGTGAAAGCCAGTGTATCCAGCCAGATCCAAAGGCATCCAATTTGATAGATAAGAGACAGGGTTTTGGGGTCTTGGAGATGCTCCAAGCGAAGTCAGTGGTTTCTTCTGCACAGGAGTGCCAAGTTCTAGTCCTTAGGCAAGGGACATAGCAAGTCCTAGTTAGAGACTAGAAGTCTGTGCCCCAGTCAAGAGGCTTGGAAACAAGACAGGGCTATAGAGGACCTGTTGGTAATCCAGAGTCTCTAGAAATGGAGACAGTATTAATTCTGGAATGAGGGCAGAGCCTTGGCTGTTTATCTCTGTTCCCTGGCTTTAGGCAAATATTTTACAAATAATGTCTGCTTAATCAGCTAGCCTCACCTCTCTCCACAAGGGGGTTGGGTGGGGGGGAGTGAGGTGGGGTTGGGGAAGCATCCTATGAAAGTTTTCTACATCTTCTGGCCAATTGAAATTTTCAGTCAAAACAGAAGGCAGATGGGATGCTGTTTTTGTCATAAATTCTACCTTTTAGGAATTAAGCAGGACTTCTAGCCAGTAAGTGGAAAATCTTTTTCACTCTCCTGGAGATGTAGGAATTACAAGGGACTCTTTATCATTTGGCCAGAAGGCATTTTTTTCCCCTTTTAAAGAACTAAAACGACTTTGAGTTAAGAAACACTAAATGAATGGTCCTCTGTGTGCTGAGAATGTAACTCCCCACAACCTTCCTGGAATGCCTGTCTACTCCTAGCAGCTTAGATGCAAGCATTCCATAGATCCATTCTGGATTTATTATTAATAGCTAACATTTACTGAGTGCTTACTATGTGCCAGGCACTGTGTGAAGGGAAACACATTTTGTCATTCCCAGATGGCTCCTGGGAAACTGAGCAGAAAACTACAGCAAACAGAAACTCTGAGTGTGGGCTCAGTGGGACTGGGGCCAGCCAGGGAAGATGGATTTGCAACTCAACCTCAGTTTCATGCCTGCTCTCTAACCTTCACTTACTCTAATGAGCCTTAAGCTCAGGAGTGAGTCAAGAATAAGATGGAGGAACAGTGGAGATGGATCCTCACCAGCCTCTGTCTGATAGCACGAGTATGGTATGGAAGGGTAGGGGGTAGAAAAGGCCCCTCCCCCAGCTCCTCTCACCTTATCCCAGTCACCACCCATCCTCCCAATTCCTTGAATGGAATCCTGGCCCTCTGAAAGAGACTGGAGAGAGAAGGGGCACAGTGGGGAACAGAGCCCTGCAGGCAAACCCCTGCCATCAAAGCATTTCAGAAGGCCCCAAAGCCCTCACCCATCAGAGGCAGGATGGGTGTTTGCAGCCTCACATGGGAAAGAACTAAGAATGATGATAAGTAGAGCCAAGTTCACTTCTGTGTTAATGAGTGCAGGATTCTTGGAACAACAGATCTGGGGCTGAAGTCTGTACAGGGGCATACTGGGTAGGAGAGCTGCCCCATGCCTAGAACTGTCCCAGGAATTCCTCAACCAGCTAGCTGCCTGGTCAAATACTCATCCAGGGTTCCCCTTTTCACAAATTCATGATCTGAGAAGGAATTTTCAAAAATGTTTTTGGCATTTTGTGTAGTCTAGGCAAGACATTTGAAATTCATATGTGTATTTAGTAAAAGCAAAAGGAAAACTGCCTTTACGGGAAAGAATAAAATACCATGAAAGTTAGGACTGTCATATAGACAATCCAGCATGTTTGGTTGTCATAGTCCTGTACCCACCACCATCTCCTTCCATGAATGTAACCAAAAACCCTCATTGTATAGCAGTAAACTCATTCTGATGAGCTCGTCCCCACTAAATTCGCCTTTCATTTTTCTTAGCAGTGCAAGAAGGAAGCTGGAATACAAGCGCGCGTGTGTGTGTGTCTGCCACATTACAGAGACCTTTGTCATGTTGGAGGTTGGTGGGGAAGACTATGATGGCAAGGTTATCTTATCTACAATGAGCCAGATGCTAAATCTAGGACCATCTAGGAGGGCAGAGGGGACAGTAATTCACTGCTTAAGTTAAACAAATAGTACTAGGATTTCAGGAAGTGGGAGAGGAGGGATGCCCCAAAGCAAAGCCCAGATCCAAAGCAGAGATGGCTCTTATGACTGAGGCTCACCTGCGCTTGGTTAGGAGCAAGCCTTGGCTATTGGGCTTAGGGTTCAGATCAGGGCTTCTGTTTCCAGGAAAGAGTCGGGGGTGGGAGTGAGGGCAGAGGGTGAGGAATAAGTATGAGCAAAGGAAGAGGGTAAGAGGCAACTAGAATTGCATTGGTCTACAGTGAACCACAGGAGCATGCCAGAGTGAGTGTATGTGTGTGTTTAGTGGGTGGGGGAGATGCTGATGTATGAGACTGCTTATCTAGAACAGTATACAGATTAGATGAACTCAGGTACCCAGCAAGGAAGCCTTAGGTAAAAGAGTCCAGGTTTCAGCAAGGGAACCCCAAGGGGTATGGGATGGTGACTCAAGTAGCAACTGGGAACACTAGGGGCCCTGGGACAGTGAGACACAAATTAGAATCCTAGGGTGGGCAGTGAGCTGGGACCATATTTTGGATAGTGGCTGAAGTGTGGCTGTATGAATAACAACTCCTGCCTCAAGGCATGATTAGTCTGGGAGGGTGGCAGGATTTAGAATGCAAACAGGAATCTCAGATAATTCAGCTGTTAGGATCTAGGAGGGCCAGGGAAGGGGGGTTCTAGGGACTGAGGCAAAGGGTAAACTTTCATTCATTCAAAAAATGTTGAACAATTGATGAGTGCTACAGGCATCAGTAGGTCTGGGATGGGAATACGATTAAGACATGGCCATTACTCTTTAGCTGTTCATGAATGTTTGCGGTAGAAAGACTGGAGAAAATAGAGACTACAGTACCTTCAGATACTGTTAAATTTATGGTGCTTTAAAATTTTTATGTGAAAACAGCTTTCTATTATTTAGATTTTATTCCAACCACACTCTTGAGCGTATGTATATCAAATTTAGCCATGCATGGGCTAGTTCATTGAGGCATTAAACTTTTTAATATGCACATGCCCTCTTGTCAGTTGTCATTAAAAAAATAAGCTGACAACCTGGAAATGCTTTGGTTACACATCAAGGAAGTGGTGCTTAGGTTTCATTTAATAGTTTTAGCTCTGAATCATTGAAGAAAACCAGGGGCCAGATTCAATAATCACTTTGGGGGTTTTAACTGAACAACTGGCAGGTAATGAGGCCATCTGAGAAAGTGTGGAGACCCAACTAGGGAAGACTGGGTGGGGGGCGGAGGGTGGCACTCAGATCTGGGGTGGAAAAGGGGGCTGCCTGGGAGGAAACCACCTTCTGCACAGTTGCAGTATCAACATCTGAGCTGCAGCTGCTCGAGAATCCTGGGGAGGCTCACAACATTCTCAAGTTGTGCGTCTTGGAGAATCAGATAAGGCCTGGTTTGGAGAAGCCCCAGTTAAAGTGGGCTCTTTTCTTGCTACTTCAAAGCAGTGCAGACCTGCCCTGATTTGCCAGAGAAGAGTACGCCCTTGTCAAGGTTCACATCTTTAGCAGGGTCTCCTGAAAACAATGGTGCCAATCCCTTGTCAATCTGTAGCTATCTTCTCTCTTCGTTGTTTAATCTTTTCTTAAAGGAAATATTTTCCATTATTTTGACTGAAGTTGGAGCTGAGGGCTGGGAAGGGCAGAACAGGCAAAGAGGGAAAAGAAAGACACATTTTCTAGCTCATCCCTAAGAATTTATTTTTAGGGTTTGGAATCATCATTATGTGTAGTAGGTGTCATTTGGATGGGTTATGTATGAGAAGGACATGTGGTTGCCAAACCTACCCTTGCCATTCCTGCCCTCTATTGATGCTACTCTACAGATGAAAATGTTGGAGGGAAGCTCTTTCTGCAGGAATCAGCCTCAGCAAGATTGAAGCAGCATCTCCTGACCCTCTACAGGCCTCCTACAAAAGAATCTGCCCAAGGCTTACCTCTCAAGATGCCCCAGAGGAAGTGTTGACCTCTCACTGGTACTTAAGACAATGTTTCTCCTGTGCATGGATCCCTGCCTTTGATTTTCATCAACTTTCTACTGGTTGTCTGCTGCACATTTACAAATCAAGTCTCCTGCAGAATGAAAATAGTGTTGAAAGCCTGAATGGAGGGTGGTGGAATGGAGCAGAGGTGGCAGTGGTATCTTAAGACAGTACATACAGGGGGGATTTTTGCTTTTCTTGAGAAGGATTCCCTTTTGCTTCTCCAATGGATATCCATGCTATACACTGTTCTAGCACAGCAAGCTAGAACATACCTGACCGTCAGGACACAATTGACTTTGAAATGTCAAGTAAAATATGAAGCACAATGCACCCTCCTGGCTGCAGATAGTAGGTTCAGATAAGAATGAACCTTTGAGGAAAAAAAATTAAACAAAACCAAAAACATGTGCCTGAAGACAGAGCTATTTCGTTTCATGCTTCTTGACCTTGATTTTAGCTCACCTCATTTAAAGATGTGTGTCCAGAAGGGGCTTGAGCAGAGGTGTTTGGAGGGCTGTAAGAGAGGGTGCTTACTTGTAGTTGAGAAGTATCTGGGTGAGACCTACAAGGAGAGAGAAGAGGGGGAGACAAGGAGAGATAGACCACAGAGGAGTCAGAAAAGAGACAGGAGAATGGAGACTAATTTGATTTTAAGCAAGAACTGTGTGCAGTTTATACGCTGCACTTTACTGAAACAACATTGTTGGCTTATAAGTATGTTGTAATTAGTGATTATCCTCTATTTTTTCTCATGAGGACTAGAAGACACCAGAGATAGTGGGTAAATGTGGAAATTAGAGTGTGGATAAGAATGTATGCATCTTGTGGGGACTTGTGGCCTCATAAGTTCAAGAGGATCCTTGAATTCTGTTTCCTTCCTCATTTGCCCCTACCATATCTTCTCCTGTTTCTCATCACCCTTCCCTGACTTTTCTCACCCATTAAACTACTGACATTAAATTAATACCTGAGAATTGTCAAAGGCAGTAACTAGAAATAAATTACTTGCTGTGAAGAGGGTCAACTAGGGCCAAACAATCTATGGGAAGAACACCATGGTCCTTTCTCCAAGAAAGGCAGTGCAAGTGGACCGTGTTGTATACTTAATAGGCTGTGATATTTTGTTATGTTAATTATCACACATTTTGAAGTCCCAGAGTTTCCTGCTTCAAATGTCTGGTAATTTTTAACAAGATGAGCTGGACTGATATGCTTGCTCTGAGCCCAGGGGTGACTGGGTATTACTCTTTGTTGTGGTCTTCAAGAGGTCAGACGGTATCTCAGGGATCTTCCTGGAAGGCGGTTGCTGTAGAACTCCCACTGGCAGGTGGCTGCCAAAGTGCTGGCATGACCAGAGCTTGGGAGATGTGGAGGGAGCAAAAAAGCCATATTTTCTCTCGTTGGGGATGGGGATGAAGGCAGAAGGGTAGACACGAGGTGTTCCAGAAAGAGAAGAGGGGCAGAGAGTTGTCAGATGTAGATTTTCCTTGATAACTGGATCAGGCCCATTGCTGGTGAAAGGGGAGAGGGCAAATCTTTTCCTAGCACCCAAGTGACACACTCTGTCTGGCCTTGCTCTTCAGGTAATTACTGGTGAACTGGTGGGTGTGTATTTGTAGAAATGTATACCCTACAAAGCTGGGATACAATCTGGAGGAGAAGCAAGATGGTGAGAAGTCTTTTTTGCTTAATAAGGCTGTGATGACTGGTGCTAGGATGAAATGTGATGTCTTAAGGCCTCCACCTACCACAAGGATGAGAAGGGGGTGAGATCAGAGGAGGTAACCACAACCATGTGTCTTGAGATCTCCTTGTCTTTGAACCTTGCTTCTATGTTTCTGGACTTAACATGAAAAAGGGTTTTGTGGATTGCAAAAAAAGACTTTTCAGAATTCTGAGAGGCAACCAGCACAGGGGTAATCTCTGACCAGGAGAATGAGCAGCTGTCTGTCCCCTAGGAGACAAGACCCTTCTGTCCCTTTCATTTCTCCCACAGATGCCCTATAGTTAACCAGAGACACCTGTGCTTTGCTACATTCTGCTGCCCAAATTCTACTCTGTAATTTTCCAGGGCAGGCGCCCACCTCTTCTGCCCCCTGGTGCTCTGACATCTCAGAGTAGCTTTCTGCTCTGCACATGGTATCTGGAAAGATGAAATTGCTTGGAACTTTGGTACTGGCTCCGCTTCTATGCAATTGCTCTAGACTGCATGCAGAGACCCCCTTGGGAGAGAGCCCTGAAAGATAGACAGCACCTTCTATTCTTATTTAGTAGGTCTAGTAGGTCAGTTGGCCTCTCCTAGGTACAGTTTTGTGGAGAAGTTAGAACAGAACTGTAGGCCAACACACTGGAACCTTCCTGGGATATGAGACACTCCTACCTCCTAGATAAAGAGGAGGCTGTGTGAGCCTTCCAAGAAATGGTGTTTGTTGGGTTTACCATGACAGGCCAAGTCCTGGGGGGATTACAAGTATTGGGGAGTAGGCAATGGACAGCACCTTTGCCTTTGATGCCAGTCATACATGGCATCAGGGGTCACTGGTTCCCCAACAGGAGGCATCGGCAGTGGCAGTCATTTCCATAGAAGATGCCTCAAGGTTGTATGTCTCTCAGTCTACCATTTCCTTGATCTGACTGCAGGAGTCCACTGTTACGGGGTCCTATAGCATGCAGGGCAGCTCCCCATTCCCAAGATTGGGAGACAGAGCTTGTGGGTTGGGCAGGCTCCCAGCAATGGTGAGGTCAGGGTGGGTGTGGGGGCTCTGTGGTCCAGATACTTGTAGACAAATGGGTGCCACTCTGCAGGACCCAAAGTGACACTGAACCACAATCCTTGGCAAACAGTCACATCTGTGTTAGACATTTCTTTCAAAGCTTTAAGTTGGAACATTTGCAAGCAGAACCCTCATGGACCCAAACTTACTTCCTCCAGCCACACAGAGCGCTGATAATAGGATGGGCCCTTCAACTCTTGCATTTCCCTACCTCCACCCCAGGTGGATGAAGACCTGGTGCCCACCAGAAGACAGATGTTGGGTTTTATGTCCTAGAAGTAGAAGCCAAACATCTAAAGCAAATGACCACAAAGCAAGGGGGAGAACCAAATCAGAACCAAAGGAGTAGAGAAACAAAGATGGACGGTTAAGGAGGGCAGGGTTTTATTTTTAGATTAGGTCCAAAGTACAAATGTCTGCAGAGTATAGTCCTTTGGGGAGTGCCATGTTCCTTCTGGGAGTGCCTTGTTCAACCTTCTTAGAACTATCCCTTCTCTTTATTTTCCTTTGACTAAAATTTAACAGAAACATATGACTGTGTTTGAAATGGGGAGTTACTGCTTAATGGGTACAAAGTTTCTGTTTGGGGTGGTGAAAATTTTGGAAGTAGTGGCAATGGTTGCACATGTTGTGAAAGTAATTAACAGTACTGAATTGTACATGTAAAAATGGTTAAGATGGTAAATTTCATGTTCTATATTTTTAGCACAATTAAAAAAAAAATCCTCTGCAAAGCACTTGGAGCAGGGGAAAGAGAAGTTTCTATAAGATGGTTTCTGCCCTCAAGGAACACACAATCAAGTTCAAGCTTCTTTTCCTCTTTGCCTCTTCTTGCTTCCTCTCGTTCCTTCAACTAGCACTTCCCAGACACTGACTATTTACCAAGAAATTTTTATTTCTCTTGCCTTTTTCTACCCTTAATTCCTTCTATCTCTGATCTCCTGCATCTCTGCTACCACTTCTCTCCTAAAAGATAGGAGGCAAATGGAAGAGGGGTGGGGGTGGGGGCAGGGGTAGGGGTTAGCAGGAAGAAAGAGAATTGAAGGGAAAAATGTATGTTCAGTTGGCATACCTGGGTTTATTCTGTGACACTGAAATGCTATGTACCCATTTCACTCGTAGCTTGGGTTTGGGGAAAGTCAGTGCTTCATTTTCTTGTTATGAATTTCTGCGAAGTGTTAGCTCCATTCCTTTTGTACAGCGTGCATCTTTTTTTTACTGCTATATATCTCTCTAAATAAACTGAAGTGGTGGAGGGTCTTTTATTCACTTTGTGAAAGAGTGATGGGAAGATGCTGATCTGATGGAAGAAGCTAAACAGTGAAATGAGAACCAGACCTCTTCATCCTCCTGCTTGACTTGCCCACCCTCAATTCCCTTTGTCCACTCGGCACATTCTTTAGAAGATGCTTTATTACTCATGCCAAAAGCATGAAGTCTTCTATAATGGCAAGCATTTTGGAGCCTGGTAAAGAAAATAAAAATCTCTAAAATACTAGGCATTCTTTCATTTATTTTTAATCTCATTTTGATTTTTACCTCTTTATCTCTTATCTGCTTCATTCCTTTTCACCTAAGATGGGGTCAAAGAACTTGTGAAGGTTGGAGAAGGAAGAGAAAGGAGAGATGCAGGAGGGAGATTGTGTAATAGAGGTATGCAATGTAGGGGTGTGCCTAGCTTTTTCCCCAGTCATCTCCAGTCCTACTTGTTAAGGAACTCGGAATGCCACCATTCCTTTGACTCCTAAAGGAATTTAAGAGTCCTTAATTTAAAAGTATATTCCTACTCCCAGGAGCTGTAATAATTAGGCAACAGTTAATTTGAAGGGAGGGTCTCAATGGACAGAGGCAACACAAAGGGGAGCATAAGAACCTCAAAGTCAAACCTTACCTACTTGGCCACTTTCATTTATCCCTGTTTCTTGGCTAATGATACAGTTGAATACAGGGGAGAAGATAAACTGCAGAGAGATTTTTATCTAACAACCACAGCCCGCATGCACACGCATGAAACAGTGATACCATAATAACGTTTGCATATTAAAATATCTGACTTAATGCTAACATCATTTCAGATTTTCAAGTAAGATTTTTCAAAGCGTGACTTTTTCTCTCTTAATTTTTCTTTGGAAAAGTTTAAAGTAGCTGTTACTAGTCAATACCCATGTGACTTCATATTCCAAATCGCACTTGAGTTTGTCTAGGAAAGGTGTATGACAGTGTGTACATAAATCCGTATTTGTAGCATATGCCTAGGATCCCCACAAGGAATCAAAGTTTCAGAGAGCCTTGTGAAAATGCAATTCCATCAAAAGGAGCCTGTGGCATTACTCTCTGTCCATGTGAGTGTACGCACAGAGCTTTTCTCCTTCTCATGATCAGTTTTCTATTTGTAATTAGTAATTGGCTTCTCTTGGTACGTTACGATCTATCACAAAAGCCAAACATTCAGAGGGCGAGCTGAAATGACAAAATTTGGTTATAATTTATGTTGGCCCCTGACATATGTATTTTTTTTAATGATTTGGTCTCTAAGCAACTGATCTCTTAGCAACAAGAAGCACCTTTATAAAAGATGGCACACAAAGAGTGATTGCCAGAAAAGCTACCCGGTTCTTAAACAGCGCGCATCATTAGCAAAATTCACCATCTTCAAGAGTCCAAAAACTAGAAGTGACCAGCAGACCCAGGTAACCTTGATATTTGCACATTTTCCTGAAAAAGAAATAAACTCATGCAACTATTGAAGAGAAAAAAATTCTTTGAAATATGTTTTTTTGAGGTCTTATTAGTTACAGCTAACTTTTAATACAATGTATTCTATTAAATAACTGCTCTGCTTCTTGATTTCTTTAAACAACTTGACATGAATTTTGTGAGCAGAAAACAGTTCACTCAAAATGTTTCATGGACATAAGGATGGAAGTGGGGGTGGGGGAACAGTCTATCCTTTTCAGAGTTTATTTCTGTAGATTTTCATTTAAGGAAAAAAAAATCCACATTGTGGCAAAATTAGGAGTGCGTAGAATGTACACTGTTAGGGGAGTGAATGTGTATTTCTTTTTCTAGCATTTTTAAACTGCTAAAATATTTAAAGAGTAGTAAAATTGTTTTACTTCCAAACTTCAGCTTTTTAATCCAGTGTCAATTCCAGTAACAAGTAATGCTCTTTTGTTGCAGATAATGTTCAAGGACTGATTTTTCCTTTTTCTCTTTAATAACACAAAGCAAGCATTTTCTCTTTGTTTTCACTGCCGTAAGAAAAGATTCATTCCAAAACTAAAAATAGGAGAGATTCTAGCCATCTGTACCTTGTTTGCTTTTTTCAGGTACCCAGGAGTTGAAGATTTAAATGTCTTTCTAGAATATTGGAGGTGGAAATGAGAAACAATTGTTATTTCATCTGTACTTCATCAATTAAGATTGTGTACTTATAAGTCCACTTAAGGTACTCAAAGTACATGAAAAAGGAGATTAATTAGGGTGAAAAATCTCTCTAGCTGAGCTCGGAAATAGTGTTACATAGAGATACCACAGATAAAAGAAAATAGACTTGAAAATTGCAATTTCAATAAAGACAAGTTGGGATGGCGATGCCTACTTTTTTTTTTGTAAGAACTGCTTGTTCCACTTTTCTTTAAATCTAATTGTACACTGACATCGTCTCTGAACTAGAAAATGGTATACTTTGTCTGAATTCAGAATTTGGCAATGGCTAGGGCATTCAAAATCAGGACAATCCCCAGAAAATTTGGGATTTATGGTTGTTCTGCTAAGAAATGTCACCTTATCAAAAACAATATGATTATACTTGATATAAAAAGATGCTCATAATTTGTATTTCTGTTGCCGCTACCAACTTCAGGCAGAAAAGAATTCCTTCGTGTGACTGTTTTTCTCAGAAGTTAGCAACTAGGGTGTTTTAAGTTGAATTGAAGAAACTTTTTAAAAGCAATATACTATGAAAGCACAGAGAAACATCGTTTTGTCCTTTAGAGATAAAGATTTTATGTGTTTACATTGCAGTGTGGCAATTACTCTAGAAACATATTTGTGCCTTTAAAGTTAGACATAGGTAAATAGCTAAGATAACTTGTGTCGGCTGTTTCTGCATAGATTTCCAGTTTCAGTATACTGCAGTCTCCTAAATGTGACAGGGAATTAAAATGAAACCGAAAAGGTTACACTTATATTACAAGTGGCAGCTAAGTCTTTGCAGAAGTTCTTTAGCTGAGATTTTTCAAGTTCAACTGCTATGCCCTTTGAGGTCCATGTCTTCTGGGTTTTGTCTATACATAAGGAAACATAGGGGGCCATCAACACCGTAGAGCTTATCCTTTTGGCTGTCTCCATGAGTCATCTAACCAAGATGGACAAGTAATACAAGATTTGATTGAGATACACTATGAAATACCTCATATCAATGGGCCAATATAGACTAAGCCAACTCACTCTGCTATGTTGGGATTAGTTGCTTCTGAACACACATACAAACACACACACACACATACACACACGGTCTCAGTCTAAATCAGGAAATCAAAATGAGTCCCTCCATCAGAGAGGGCTTCCCAATATAAAGGATTGTTTTACTTTCCTGAAGGATAGTTTTCATTATAATCCTTAATTAGTGTTTAAATACTCTAGACAAAACTCAATGGCTCTTTTTCTTCAAATCATAGGCTGGGATCAGGTTCAGGGAGGAGGTTACTGGGGGAGTAACACTGTCAAAAGTCCTGCCATGGGGGAGGTCCACACTGCAAACAGATCCATTTACTTGGGATGCCCTAATGCCTGAACTGAATTGATCAGGTAGGAACTTGATCAATTCCGACATGACTGGTCTTTTGAAATGTTTGAACCTTCAAAAAATGAGCCACATGGGATAATTTGGGTTTTTCTCTGGTGAGAGGGAAACAAGAAAAAAAGATAGATCTCTTGAGCAACCACTATGGGTATAGGCACTTCACAAGCGCTAGCAATTTACAGTACGCAGTTTTGTTACTCCTTACAACAAGTGCAAAAAGGCACCAGCATCTCCATTTGACACATGTGTAAACCAAGTTCGGCAGTGTGTCAAGGTGCTTTCTAAACAAGAAATGGCACAGCTGGGATTTAAACCCAGGTCGGTCTGACTCCCAAGCCTGTGCACTTTTCTCATGCCATGATGGCACAAAGAACTATTTTATACTGACATTTAAATAGTCCCTTTGGTCTTAGTAAAGCAAAAGCTGGGGAGGTGGGCTGAAGGTGGAAATTCTGGCATTTTTTTTTTCACAGAGAAGACCCCACAAGCCCTGGTTCGGTCAGTTGGAGTGACTCAGATTCTGAGTTTTCAATGGCTGCCAGAGGCTATGAATGGAGGTGGGCACTTGGTTAAGCTGAGGAAGCAGAGGATACAAGTTGTGTTGCCATTCCTTACCATGATGCACATCCCAAGTGAAGTGGGGCAGAAAAAGATATCTTTAAGATATCCTTTCTGTGCAAACAGAGTCAGAGACAGGGCTCCCTAGAGGGCATCCCCGGGCCACAGCAGTTAGGGAGTGCACAGGGAGAGAGGAAGCAAAGCCCAAGGTCCAAAATGATTCAAAGGCTACGCCACCAAGCTAAGGTAGAGAGGAGAGAACCCCGATATAGGTTGGAGTGGTGCTGAAATGATAGGAAGACGTCACTTCGGTGTTACATGACAGCGGTGTTCTGTCTCCTCTGGTTCTAAAGCCTTTGGCTTATGTTGTTGCCCCTCCTCAAATGGGGGAAAAAGGGATGGGACTTAGGGAGTCAATTTAATAAAAATTCCCTGAAACAGTATTTGAGTAGGAGAATATTTGTAGAGGAGTGAGGGCCAGAGCAACAAGGACTAACCCTGGAACAAAGCACCCAACACATCCCTATCTCCTTTGATCCTTAAATCAAGCAACTCAGAGACGTCAAGAGTCTTGCCCAAAGCCTGATGGCTTATGTAGTTGGGACTTAAACTCAGGCCTTTTGACCAGAACTGGCCCTTTCCTAAGTTGGAAAATATGATGGTATATGTAGGCAGATACCTGTTAAGTGTGCTATGGATCCAGAAAAGTTCGAGGTTGGGAGGGGACCTGCCTTGAACTTGACATGAGCATCAAGCCTTTAACCTGTTACACTTAAGTTTCTCTCTTGAGGTGGGACTAACACTCCCAACAGGTGTGGGAGACAATCTCTCATTTCTTTTCTCAATCCCTCCCTGCTGGGGATATATGATGGCTAATTCCTCCAACTGTAAGTCAGAAGGCTAGTGGGCAGCTTGGGAAGACCAAAAAGAATGCAGTGATAGGTTCACTTTGTACAAGAAAATAACAAGGCATATTAAGACATGTGCTGACGGTCCCAAGTAATGTACATGCCATTACTCCCTAGAGATTTTCCTCCACCCAGACCTGCTCACCCTCTTTGAATTCCTCCTGGCAAATGGTGCCATAACATAGATGATTGGTATTCATAGACTCCACTTACCTACCATAGACAGCATGTGCCAAATCTCCCTCTCTATGTAGTGCACATATGTTCTCCTTTCATCTGCCTTCCCTGGGTAGAAGAAGAGGGCCACTTAGCATATTTCATTTCTTATAAAGCATATCATTTTAATATGTGAATTGACTTAAAGGTTACTTAATTCAGACATTATTTTAGAGATGAGGGAGGGAACAGAGTTGAGTGATTTGCCCAAGGTATCTGCAGCTAGTTAGAGCTGGGGCTAAAGCTCAGTTCTCTTGACTCCCAGTCCAGTGCTCTTTCCTCTGTATCATAATAATTGTTATCCCTAAGAAGAGGGTAAGAGTACAAACTATTATTCCTATTTTACAAGTAGAAAAACTGAAGACAGTGCAGGGGAGGGACAATTGCAGCTCCAAAAGTATGAAAATTAATTTGAATCTGTGAAATTGATTTAATAGGGCAGGCCACGGTGGCTCAGCAGGCAAAGTTCTCGCCTGCTATGCCAGAGACCTGGGTTCGATTCCCAGTGCCTGCCCATGGGCGGGTGGGGGGGGGATTGATTTAATAGCTCATAATTTTCATTCTCTCTGCTGGATACAAATATGCAGAGTTCAGTGTTACAGTGAACACACTGCAACTTTCTTCCAAAGGCTATTCAATGTATTGCTCATATACAGTTTCTTCTCTGGATGAGAAGGGAGGGAAAAATGGTCCCTACTGTTTTTAGCGCTAGGTGTCCAAACAGACCACATATATGTGGAATACCTGAAAAAGATAAACCAATGCCTAACAACAGCATGTCTGAACTGCCAACCACACACCAACAATCATAACAAAGGGCACTGTCTACAGTAGTCCTTGTGCATTTTCTGCTCGTTGGGCCAAATTTTATTTTTCCCTTACAGAATATTATAACTCCCATACTTGTGAGCTTGGCAGTATCACAGAAGAGATCGTAGCAAAAACACCCTGCCTCCACAGGAGGGGCAATTATAGGAACTCTATAATTCTGACGACAATTCTAAAATCTTAAGGGAAAGGTGTGAACTTTTCCTTGCTGAGGTCGATGCTAGGCCTGCTATGTTTTCTTATTTAATGCTCAGAGTCTATGATGTTGGCATTCTGAGCACCATTTTTAGGTGAGAAAGCTGAAACTCTATGGCATTTAAACTACTTGTCAGAAGTCACAACGTGTTATTTATTTACTCAACATATTTATCGCACTCAAATGATGTGCCTGGCTCTGGACTAGATGCTGGGGATATAAAGTTAAATAAGACATGGTCCTTGTCTTGAAGAAGCTGACAGACTACTAATATTCACTCCCAGTTTATTTGGGAACTTCTGTTCTTCGGGGCTAGTTCAATAGCAAATAAGATATTTATTAATTAAATAATAGATTTACTCTAGAACACATACACATCTTGAGGATGGAAAGGGTTAAAGAAGATACAGAATAGGACATTTTAGAGCTAGGGTTTAAAATGAGGGGAAGAAATGATGTATAGTACGGTGACATTCATGGCATGTAGCATAAAATGGGCAAAAGCACAGGAGAATGATCAGGTCACACACACAAAAGGGTCAGCAAACCCTTTTCAGTTTCTTCTCTGGGCTGAAGGAGTTCCATATTGATGAACAGTAAGGGCAATGAACTGGTGGACAGAGGACACCAGTAGAAAAACCAAAAGACCAGGCAAAAGTATTAGAATTTTGTGCCACAGGAAATGGGGAACCAGCACAAAGTCTGATGCAGGCTCCTGGTTTGGGAACAGATTGGACTTGTGGACACCTGCAACCAAAGTGTCAAAGGAAAAGATTTTTGTCCATGTAACAAGGATTTACTAAATCCTGGGCCTAATCAAGAGTGAACTGACAAGGCCCTGAACCAGACAAATACACTTAGAGGATATAGCCCAACCTGAGAACAAACAGTTCAGAGAAAACAATGGGTTATGCTTGGTGATTAGATGGGAAAAGGGAAAGACAAAAGAAAATGAAAGGATTGTGGTGTTCCTACAAGTAAAGATAAAATTGGGGAATTAGTTACCTGTTTGGTTAGAATTATGCAAGTTTGTTTTCCAAGAAAGGCGACATATTATAAATGTGTGCATCCAAGTAAGGATATTCTTTGGAAGTATTAAATATTTTCCCCAAACTGCAATAAGCCCATAATGGGTCTAAAAAAGGATATGTGCTATTCTGGGAAATAGACAGAGATAGAGGAGGACAGTATGGAAAATATCATTTAGATGCTAAATTATTAGAACTTTCAAGCTATTTTAATAGTTTTTGGAAACAACAGGGCTTTTCTGGAAAACCCAGAAAGCCTGATAGACATACCATTAAGCAACTCACTCCTATAGGTGCTTAAATGAATATTTCTAAGAACAAGCGTAGAGAGGGAAAAGCAGAAGACTTCAGAATACAGACTGGGTGACACTGGGTGAATGAGAGGACACACAAAGAATCAGGGCAAAGGACAGATAAAAAGTGACCAGATACTTTAGAAGAGAACCAGAAGCATACTGGGTCACATGGTTCAAACAAAGACTTTTCTGGAAAAGGCAGCACAGAAGTAAAAAAATTCTTAGTCTGGCAAACAGATCATTGCCCTGGGTAAGAGACAGGACAACTGGTACTCTCAAAAACACAAATTTTGGTGGAAGAGGAAGCTGGGAAACCAGATTGGGTGGGGAGTGGTAGGCTTGTGGGGGTGGAATACCAAAGGCTAACCGGGCCTCCTGAACCGCAAGCCCTTGTGCTGAATAATACAAATATTAGTCAACTTAAAGACTTTGCCCCCAACAGAGAACCATTTTGAAAGCTGTCTGTCTGTGTCTGCCAGGGACAGCCAGGTTGAGGTGGGGAGGAAACAGCATGAGTTTGTGGTCAGACAGGTTTTAATCCTTTCTTAGAAGCCATATAAAAGGAATTAAAATCTCTATTTCTTCATCTGTAAAATGGGGCTACTTCTACTTATCTCACAAGGTGCTTTGCATTTGTGTGTTTTCTTTTAAGACTAATATGAGATAAAATGCCTATAACATATGGGGTAGGTATTCAGTAAATATCAACTCCCCTAGAACAGTGGTTTATTAAACTGTGTTCCTGAAGCCCTGCTGATCTCAGAAATTCCTTGAAGTTATTTTTGAAGGTGGGGGATTTGTGGGAGGGCAAAAGAAGCTGGTAAGAAGAACTCTAGGTCCTGTGAAAACTTTTGCCAAAAAGTAGGGCATAGAGACAAAAAACTACCAGAATTAGAAATGAATTCATCAAGGTTTCAGGATACTAGGTTAATATACAAAATCTGATGTATTCTTAAGCACTGGGAGCAATCGGTTAGAAAATAAAAATTTATAAACATTTCAATACAGTAGTACCAAAAATATAAATACTTAAAAACAAATTTAACAAAAGACACTAACGGTTATGAAACATTGCTCAGAGAAATTGAAAATGGCCTAATAAATAGGAAGATATCTCATGTTCATAGATTAGAAGGCTCAGTTTTGTTAAGATGGCAATTATGCCCAAATTGAAACCCCGATCAAAATTTCAGTAGGCTTTTTTTTTGGTGGAATTTCACAAGATAATTTCTAAAATTTATGTGGAAATGCAAAGTACCTAAAATAACCAAAGTGTGTTAGCCTAGATCCTCTGAGAAGCAGATGGCAAAACAGGATTAGATATGCAAGAGATTTATTGGGGAAAATGACTATGAAGGATGAAAGAGAAGGGAGTAGGCAAGGATACTTTTCAGGCCCCAGTATAGATTTGAAATCTGTGAAAGGAGAGAGACAAGGGAGAATTGGGTGGAGAGGATTTCAGACCACAGTGTAGTTCTGAGAGTTTTGGCCAGGAATGCCTGTTTAGACTAGCCCTGTACTGAATGGAATGCATCAGTCCTCGTTCCCCTGCCATTGTTAAATCAGTCATTGGCTAAGAACAGCCCAGGAAAGCATGGTTTCTTTGTGAACATGATGGTGGATCCAAAGGAGTAGTAGCTAGGACTGTCAACTATGCTCCCAACAGCAGGTTCTCTGAGCAGCACACCTCCATGTCCATCACACTAAGCAAATTTTAAAAAGAACAAAGTTGAAGAACTTACTACCCTATCTGACATCAAGATGTAATATGAATAAATAATCAAAATAGCTTGTTATTGGCAAAAAATAAACATATAAATGAATGGAAAGGAACAGAATACAGAAATAGACCTATACTTGTATTGTCAATTAATTTTCAACAAAGGAATCAATGCAATTCAATAAGGAAAGTCTTTTCAACACATAGTACAACTGGACAGCCATAAGGGGAGGGAAGTGGGAAGAACTTAACCCTTACTCCATGCCAATACACAAAAATTAACTCAAAATGGATCACAGACCTAAATGTAAAACCTAAAACTTTAAACCTTCTGAAATAAAACACAGGAGAAAATCTTTGACCTTTGAATAAAAGTTTCTTGGAACACACATAAAAAGCAGGAACCATAAAGGAAAATACTGATCAACTGGACTTCATCAAAAATAAAAAACTTCTGCTGTTGGATACACACTTAGAAAATAAAAAAGCAGGTCACAGACTAGGAGAAAATATTTGCAACACACACATATATATACCAAAGGACTTGGCTGCAGAGTACATAAAGAATTCTTAAATTCTTAAAACTCAATAAGACAACCCAATTTTTTTTAATGGGCGAAAGATTTGACCAGGCACTTCACAAAAGAAGTTATGTCAATGGCCAATAATCTCATTGAAATGCTCAAAATCCTCATAAGTCAAGGAAATGCAAATTGAAGCATAATGAGACAACTTCACACACCCACTAAAGTGGCTCAAATTATTTGATGATTACCACAGATTAGTGAGAATGTGGAGCATTCTATTGAAGGGAATGTGATGGCTCTTTGGAAGATAGTTGGGCAGTTTCTTAAAAAGTTAAACATAATATTTCCCACATAAAACATAGCCTTTCCACTCCTACTTTTTTGCCAAGAAATTTGAAAAATGTCCAGACAAAGACTTATATACTAGTGTTCATAGCAGCCTTATCTGAAATAGCCGAAAAACTGACAACCAACCAAATGTTCATTAACAAGTGAATGGAAAAACTATGGTTTACAGTGGTATACAATGGAATACTACTCAGCAATAAAAAGGAAACACACAGCAACCTGAATGAACCTCAAAGTCATTCTGTTGAGTGAAAGCAGCTAGACATAAAAAGCAGACTGTGATTACAGTGATATAAAATGCAAACTAATCAATGTGAGAGGAAGCAGATCAATGGTGGTCTGTGATGGAGGGGCGGCTCACAAAGGGGTGATGGAAATGCTCTCTTGATTTTGGTGATGGTGTCAGGTGTGTATTATAATAAAACTACACTTTAAATACTTGAGGTTAATTGTATGTCAAATATGCCTCAATAAAATGGTTTAAAAGGGGTGTGGGAATTGGTGTCTGATGTGACTAATGCAGCCCCATTCATTCAATAAAAAGATTTGAAAATTGTTCTAGAAAAAACCTAGGGAGAAGTGAGTCTGTCTGGTACTTAGCTTTTGTATTTATCTACAAGGTACCTGTCATTCCCCCAGGCTGGGAGAGGTAGTAAGAAAGGGAGTAAAAGCTCATGCTAGCTAGCTAGTTGCCATGCTAAGGCTCTGCTGCATGCTCTTGCCTGCCAAGTTGGGGTCAGCTGAAAAAGGACTCCTCCCCATGATGACTGGGGCAGGCTGGCTGCTTTTGTGTCCGTGTGACCAAGGCAGTCACACAGGGCCCTGTGCTAAAAAGATGGCTCCCAACTTGGGGGTTAATTAATATTCTGTGGTCGCGATATCCACATTCTTAATTTTTTCTTTGAATCTGTGTTTTATTAAGTGAAGTCTGATGGGACAATGGATGAGCCAGGGATTTGGAGCCTCAAGCTCACAAAGGGTCCCAACTACTCCTGTTTTCCCAGGATGGGTTCTTGGCTGCCGGCTCCCTTGTCCACATCAAGGGAATGCTGCTTCCCTCTTCCCAGCACTCGCCTGGGCAAAGTCAAGAGGAGGGTCAGGTCTGGGCATAGCCCATGCACCTGTGAGAGTCTGCACTAACCCTGTGCCCAAGGAAATGTGAAATTAAACAGCAAATGAAAAACACCATGGCAGGTTGAGAGAATGGCAGCAGAAGAAAGGAACAATCTTTTTTTTTTTTTCCCCTGCTTTTTGAACAAAGGCTCTCCATTTACATTTAGTACTGCAGCCTGTTTGAGATCGCTGTACTCATCCCTGGCTTGGATGCCGGGGGTACTCCAGAAGCTAGTGTGTACTGCCATCAGTAGAGGAGATGGGCTAATTTTTCTCCCAATAGATTCTAACAATCCCCGTGGGAAAGATTTGGCTCAATTCTGCCTGCCCAGGAGTTACAGACTAGAGATTTGTAAGGAAAGGTCCGGAATACAGGACAGACTTGTTCTCCAGAGCAGAATATATATATATATATCAGGGAAGAAGCAAGCAAGCAAAGTTCTGCTCTTCCAAAATTATTTTCTGGTTGCAGACCTCCATGTTCTTTGATTTCCTCTCCAGTTGAAATAAGGGTAAATGTCCTAATTTTGTGTTTTAATAAAAGTAACCATGACGACAGCCAAGTCCATACAGAGAGTAGTAAAATGCATAAAGCTCACTTTCAACACTTGCCTTTCCTTCCTGAGTGAATGCCCCTAGTCAGACAATGACCCAGTGGCAACGGAAGAATAAATGGGAAGACCAGACCTAGAAAATCCTTGGGTCCCCCCGGGCCCTTCATAGATGAGTAGTACTTCTTTGATTTGTCAGTTCTTTGCCTCCAGCTCTCTCCACAAGTCCAGGTCAGCTTTAGAAAGCATGTTCTAAAAGGGCGGGAACAGATCTGAGTTCTTTTTAGGAAACCTGTTCTACAAATCTACTAAACTTGTGAATTTAGAAATCAGTTAAAAGTGTCAGAACCTGACAGAAATTCTGATCTTATTCTTGGCTCTGTGGATCGAAGAATGAACTGGGAGAAGCCTGTCCACCCCCAATTATGTGAGAAGGGAAGTGCTTCCCCTGCTTCCCACCCAGCCATTCTCCTAGGCAGGAGATCTACAGTACCATCTACAGGGGCACTGGCCTGGGAGAGAGGACTCTGGGTTCTAAACTCTGTCACTGATTAGTTGTTAGGCCTTGGCTTTTTGCCCTGCTCTATCAGTGTGTACACATACTTCTTAAGGAGAAGACGGCATTGTACACATCTGACATGGGGATGCATTATCACATATTCTTCTTTGCTCTTCTCTGAGCCTTGAAAAGAAGGGCTGGATCTGGCTTTTGTGTGACGTAAAAGCCAAGTCATTCCTCACATGAGACTGGGCAGACTTTGAGAGACAGCAGACGCTTTGCACAAAGGAGACTTGTTATTTTCCTCAATGTTGGGGAAAACTATATTCGTGGAGACCAGTTGTGTTCTCCAGCCTGTAATCTGGCAGTAACAAAAGTAGTATAATCAACAAGAGGGTCTGGCAGGAGCTGAGGTGAACCCAGAGCCCCTGCCCCATCATTGCTCAGAGGCAGCTAACTGTTGCCACGGAGGGAAGTGAGTCCGCTGTGGTGGTCAGATCTTCTGAGTTTTTCTAAGGAAAGCCTGAAATTTGGACTTAAAGATAACAGTTTTTAAAAATAATGACAAAGAATGCAATGTAAAGTATAGTGTAACCCAAAATAAGATGGTTAGCAGGTGGGGTGGGGTAATTTAAGAAACTCTGGTTGAGGGTGGGAAATAGAAGAGCAGTAAAGTCCTAAACCCTGGTTCCTGCAGACATATACCATGACCCCCAGACCTGCAGCAGCTCCTAGAGTCTTCACCTAGGCAGACCATCTCTGGCCTCAGCCCACCCTTTCTCCATTTCTCCTCCTCCCTCCTGCCTGAGGAGAACTGACCTCTTGGGGGAGGGGTGGGGCAGGGGTGAGAAGTCTTGGCCTATTCCTTTTCCCAAAGCCATTATCTTGGCCAATCCTTGCCTACCCCTATAGGGCCTGGATTTTGAAACTCAAAAGCCAGGAAAAGATTTTTTTTCTACCTCTGCATTCTGCTTCCCTAAGGCAATGAAAAATGCTCAGCTAACTTAAGGAGGAGAGGTAACCAGGTATAACCTTCTTTGGGGGTAGAAAGGAAAACAAAACCCTAGCTAATACTTCAAAATATCAACCTGCCCCACCCAGTACAGAGGAAGGTGGGATCCAAATTGGGAGTATATGCTGGATGGAGAAACATCATGCACACAATTTCAGAGGCCTGAATGGATGTGGTGGGCTTTGGAAGTTAGGACAAGTTTGGTATTACTGGGTGGAGTGTAGGGCAAATGGCAGGGGATGAGAGTGGAAAGGCGGATGAAATAGGACTTAATATTTTTAAAAAGTTAACTGGTGGGGGGTGCAAGGGTAGTTCAGTGGTAGAATTCTCGCCTGCCATGCAGGAGACCCAGGTTTGATTCCTGGTCAATGCACTTCCCAAAAAAACAAACAAGCAAAACAAACAAACAAAAATTCAGCAAATGGCACTGCAAT
Source organism: Myrmecophaga tridactyla (assembly GCA_004026745.1). NCBI lineage: Eukaryota > Metazoa > Chordata > Mammalia > Pilosa > Myrmecophagidae > Myrmecophaga > Myrmecophaga tridactyla. The sequence continues at coordinate 70,113 of PVIY010000745.1, read as the reverse complement.
AATGGATACTCACATGGAAAAATAATGAAATGTGGCCCACAGCATACAAAAAAAAAAAAAAATTAATTGGCTTGTCTAATTACTCATGTGTTTATTTTTGTTAAGTTGGTGACCCAATCCTGCACCTGCTCAGTAAAATTTACCATCTCTGCACTTTAAAGTAACATAAAAAGAACATTCCAAAGGTTTCAGAAACCATGACATGGAAATGTCATGCCCATCATAATTTGGTGGTGGTTTTGACCTCTGGAAAGTATCCAAAGATGATACTGGTTGGACTCATTTGATGATACAAAGTAAACCCAGACTTCCCTGAGAGGTATGCCACAGCTGTCACCAAGTCCTCTTGCTATTCCAGAAACTGCTACTATGTCCTGACTGCCTCCTCCACCCCAATCCCCATTCCTTATTTCCTCAAGTTTCACCTGGCGACACCAAATTATCCTCCTTTCCCAAATGATCCTTCCAACTCCATCTATCCACTGTACATGGACTGAACCTGACAGCCCTGCTTTCCCTGCTGCCCCCTCAAAGTACAGAATGGTGTTTTCAATCATCAAGTCCCCAATCTCAGTTTTGGAAGCTAGGGTTGATGATGCCTTCCAGGCACCACACTGCTGCCCCTGGGCCAACACACACTAAGTAAAACAAACCATACATGACAGCCATACACTGCCATGGTCCCACTTGGGACCTTATCATCACTGGAAATTGCACTTCCTCTGAAATGACTCATTCTTTCATGACCACCTTCTAGCTCAGTTGCACAAGTCCCCTCATTGCAATAGTTCTCCGGCCTCAGCAAAATTTCCAGGGCAATGGTCCTTTCTCTAGTGTCCATAAACTTCCCCCTATCTTTCCATCTTCTGTAAGAAGCTTAAGAGGCCATGATTCCTCCCAAGGTGTCCTGAAAATATCATTAAATCCTCCTCTTGATTGTCCTTGCCTGGCAAAGGCCCCAGGACTTATTCCTGCCCATGCCTAAGCATTTCAGTATTACTGGAGCATATGACACAACTGGACAGTTTGGCATAGCTCTAACTTGCTGTTCTATGGCCTCAACCTGCCCAGCAGTTTTATTGTGTTTTTTTTTTTTTAGATGCTCATTCCACTTTCACAATCACAATTTCATTTCCTCATCTCAGAATTTTAATGCCTCCACCCCCTTCTTTGTTCCCAGAGAAAAAGCTTAGCAGAGCAGACTGATCAGTTGCACTTGCACCTGTTCTCTCCCTCCTCCAGCCAGAGGCCATTCCCTCCACATATGCCCTTGGTACCATCTTTTCCTCCCTAAACAGACATCATGTTCCACTAGTTAGACCCTCTCCCTTCTAAATCTTCAGCCTCTTCCTCACTGCTGGATTCTTCCCTTCAGCATTCAAATATGTGCTAGAACCTTCCATTAAAAACAAAGCCAAGCAAACAAAAACTTCTCTTAAATCCACACCTCTCTCAAGCTCTCACCCATCTCCATTCATAGCCAAGCTTTTTGACATTCATGCACTGTCTCTCCATTTTATCTCTCCTTTTCCTTTCCAGTCTGGCTTCCTACCTCATCACCTTGCAGAAATTGCTCTTACTGTATCACCAATAGCGTCCTTGTTTTACCCAAGGTAAATTTTCTGCCTTCATCTGACTTGACCTCCCTGCAGACTTCAATACAGTTAACCATATCTTCTTTCCTTAAACACTCTCTCCTCTTGGCTTTGGTGATAAAATACTTTTTTTGGTCTTCTTTATATGGTCTGATTGTTTCTTAGGATCTTTTGCCTGATACTCCTCCTCCCAATTTCTAAATTCAAGAGTTCTTTGGGAGCTCTTTCTCACACCACCCTCCTTCCTTGCTATAATCTCAGCCTCTCACAAAGCCTTAAAAGCCTACTGTCTCTACACTGACCTAAGCTAGGTCTCTGGTGTAATCTTTCCAGAAATTTCACCTTCTCCATTATGGAACTGTAATTAAATACTTATTTTGGTAATTATCTCTGTATTATTTGTCACCCCCTCCCCAGCCCTGCCCCAACTAGACTGTAAACTCCACAAGGGCTCGGCAATGTATTCTTTATTCACCACTTCCATAATCCATTGGGTCAGCCTACAAAAAAATGTGGCAGAGCACCAATGCCAACTTTCTACTCGGCAGGCCCATGCTCTGTCAAATAAGAAAGCAAACGCCCCGCGGTTGTGTGACTGCCTTTATATCCGTGATGTGTCCCTGTAGTCTTTTCTCCAGATTTAAGTGTAAAACTAACTCTTTTCTTTACTGCAGAACAGGAAATCTAAATATTTTCTTTTTTGCCAAAAATGGGGGAGTCCTGTACTAATTAAAAAAAAAAGCATTGAAGGGTGAAGGGATCTTCAAGATTTTAAGCAGAGGGGTGACATGGTAAACTCTATTTTGGAAAGTTAACTGCTAGCTTTAATGATATAGAACCGGCTGGGGGATTTGTTATGATTATATTCCAGGGGAGGTTTAATGAGGGCTTAGCTCACAAGTGGCATTGACAATGGAGAGCAATGGCCAGAGGCGAGACTTTTCGGAGATATAAAATAACAATTGAATGTGGGGGTGGGACAGTGAGCAGTGAGAGACTGCCTAAGATGACAAGAAGACTCTAGTATTTCACCCTTCAACCTCTTCCATGGGCCCTCACATACAAGCTGTTTTCTCTTCCTGGAAGGACCTGCCCTATGCTTCTCTCCTTGGAATCCTATTCCTCCCTCACAGTAGGGGTCAAATGTGATCTCTGCGAAGTTCTCCTTGACTATCCCAGGAAGAATGACTCTTTCCCACCTCTTCTCCCCAACAGCACTTTGTTCAAATGGTCAATGTTATTACCAGTTAAGATAACTGCCAATGTAGTTAACTATATCAAGGCATTGTACCATCTGTGATGAAAATAATGATTTCAAAACTAGAACAGATGGGGAAAAAAACCCCATAAATTTAAAGAAGCATATTTACTGTCTTTATTTCCTTGACTTGTAATTAACTGACCAAAAGCATATTCATGTCATTTTAAAATTTTAAACAAAGTTCTGGTTTAAAACCAGAGGCATATTATTAATGATTTATGCTCCTTCTCTGATAACATTTATATAAAGGTCTTGGATGATCCTGGCCTGCTCCTTTCTTTACTTTCAGAGTAAACAATATCCTAGTTCTGGAATAGCCTGAGATACTACCTGTGAGCTTCGAAATGACTCTCAGATCCTGACGAGCCATGGTAATTGCACCCCAGCTCAGGTGGTTCCAATTATCCCCCTCCCAAGCGATCTGTGTGTGCACGCTTTAGTAACGTGGCCTTTAAAAAGGGATCCGATATTTTTAGTCACACAGAATGCATATTATAACATGATTTAACTCATATATGCTCTGGGTTGGCTTACAGATGAAGTTCTTCACATTTAATGATTTTCCTGACTTCTTTACATTTAATGCTTTTCCTAAAATTTTCCAACATTCCTGCAATCACTAAGACTGCCATCACCCTTTCAAACCAAGACTTTCTGGGAAAAGTATTCACAGTATGTCTGAACACATGCCCCAGGCCGTCACCAAGAGCACACCACCACCTAGTTCCAGCAGAATCCTAATGATTCTACAAGACCGGAGAGACTGCCTCCTTGGAAGACAGTTCCTGATACCCATCTCCTTCCTCTGACCACACTCAGTCCCTTTGCGGTTCAGCTTTCATGATTTGTATAATCCTTTCTCACAGAATTTATCACACAATGCCTTGTTTGCTTTACAAAAAAATCTGTATTCAAATCTTTCTCTTCAGTTGTATCATGCGCTCCTTAACGGCAGAGATGGTATTGTTCTTTTTCTTTCCTTCTCTTCTCTGCTCATCCCCACAAAACTGAAACCCTAACATCATGCCTTGCACTTAGCTGGACCTCAAAGTTTGAGAAAAGTAAGTGAATGAATGAGCCATAATTTGGGTCATTTTTTTTTTTCACTAAATGTATCACCTGTCTTTGTCCACACTGGAAGTTCTCAGCCTCTTCTCTGCCCACTCCTGCTGGATTCCTATAGTTCTCCCTATCTGTCTGGCATCTCTTTCCATTTCTAAATAACTTTCCGGTCTGCTGCAATTCTGGTGCCTGCACCATCACTTCCTCTTTCAAATCAGTTTTAAAGGTGTTTAATAAGGCTGGTTCCTGAGCTTAGCACTTCCCCATTTGGAGCACTGTTCTACCACTCCTGGTTTCTCTAGCCCTGATAAGAATGTCCCCACCTTCAGCCAACTGTGGCAACTCTACCTAAGAAAGCTTTATGAATTTTCTCTCAGCAAAGGAGCTGGTTGTCATGGAGCCAAAGGAAGCTATGTACAACGTCCAATTCATTCCCCCAAACTGTCTTTGAAATGGAGGAACTGAACACAAAGTAGTATCTCTCCAGGTTCTTTCCTTATACCATCATTTTTTTTTTTTTTTGCACATAGCCAGAATACTGTAGCTATATTAATTATACTTAAACTTAAGTGTATGCCAGAACTCAGTGCAATGAATACACCATAATTTTTCATCCCCCCCATTTTTTTTTTTTGGCCATTACTTGACAGATGTTTCTGATGATGACTGATTCTCATGATAAATCTTAACTCTGCCCAGGACTTCGCAATTTTCTAGGTACTTTCAATACTTATTATTTCTTCTAATTATCACATCATTCTCTGAATGGTTGGAGGGCAGGGACCATTAGCACCATTTTACAGATGCATAATCTGGGGCAGGAAGAGATTTAGTGATTTTTTCCTAAACTGAAACAATTTATAAATGCCGAGGGGTAGGGATACTTAAGCCCAGGTTCCTAAGACCATACCCAGTGATTTTCCCACTTTCTTAAGCTTTTGTCAAATTTGTCATGAGCAGTATTTTCTGTGGTCAACTTTGGTTCCTCGGACATTCAGTCATATCCTTAAGCTGGCTCTCCTATTTTTTTTTTTGGATTTAACACTTTTAATTGAATAAATCAGATCTACATTTTAAAAAGAAAACCACTCTTATAGTCTTCATAGTTTTTGCAAGTTTTGTAACAGTTTCAAAAGGCCCTATTTTAGAATTTCAGCCAACTAACAAATATATCTTGAGTATCTCCTCTGTTAGCCTTCTGCTATGTGCTGGGTATCTGGCATAGGGGTAGGGGTATGTCGGGGAAGGGGTGAACAGTGGGGGTGCACTGCGAGGGTTAGAATCTAGGCCAGGATCCACTGATTTATCCTCCCAGAGGTGAAGGCTGTTCCTAAATCACATTACGTGCTATATATATACTATTAGGGGTCCTGCTGGGAGGGGGCTTGGGAACAGATAAAAAAATAGTCTACAATCTCACCTAAGACTCACAAACATAAAATTTACACTGGAATAAACACATGCTAGAAATGTCATCAAGGATGTACAGAAACTGCTGGATGTGGGTATAAGCAAAAGAAAAAGAGAACAAAGGAGGGAGAGGTGACTGAGGCTTGGGAAAACTTTATGGAAAGGGGACTGTGATTTGGAAAACATGCAACCCTAGCTAAAAGGTACCATCCTCTGACAGACCCTAGATCCCACCGAATGCCTGCTCAAGGAGCCTCCGGTCCTTTGGAATTAGGTAAGATATTTAAAAAAATGTTAGCTACCCAAAATGAAACAGAGGGAGAGGAGAGAGAATGCAAGAGGCAGTAAAATGGATAAGGGCATGGGTTCTAAACTAGACTTCCTGAATCAGAATCCTTTTCTACCACTTAATAGCTGAGTGAACTTGGGCAAGCTAGTTGTATTTTCCTGGCTTCAGTTTCCTTACCTAGGGATAATATTAGCACCTACTTCCTAGAGTTAGTATGAGGATTAAATGAGAACACTACATATAAAGTGCTTAGAACACTACTTTGCACGGAGTGAGTGCTCAATAAGTATTAGCTTTTATTATTATCATATAGGCATACAAATGCATGCTTGTGAGCATGCTTATCAAAATGCACACAGAAGGTGCCCATTTTGATCCTCAGGGAGTATTAGCATCCATAGGTTAAAAGTTATTATAAAAATAAAAGATACCATAAAAGGTCAGAGAAAAGGAACTTGATCTTCATGTGTTGTTGCTGTTTACACGGTTTAGCACTTTGGGATAACATTTGAAGCAAAATATTGCAATGGATGTGGTACTATTATACGGAACTGGCCTTGGTGCCCCCTGAGTTCAGATGCTGGAGCAAAATGTCCAAGAAGCCAAGGCCTGTTGGATTCTTCATGCCAAGCCATGAAGGGAAAGCTCCTGTTGGCTACCAACCCAAGAGCCAACAGTTTACGAGCTTCATCTTACCAGAGGCATTTGTGGCCCAGCCATGGGGGTCACGGGAGACCAGCTCCATTGGTAAGGAGAATTTCAAGAGCAACTCTCCTTGCCTTTACAGTACCACTACCCCCCCACCCCCTGCTCCATCCTGTACCATACTGGAGGGCATAGAGAGACCTATTATTAACTTCTGGCTCTGGAGGGTAGCAAACTGGGGCCATCACCCCAGGTTCTATACTCAGTGAAATCTGGACTCTTGGGCAAGTTACTTAATCTTTAAAAACCTCATTTGTAAAATAGCTATAAAAATAGAATCTACTTTATGGGACTAATTATGAGGTTTAGATGTAATATGGTAAAGTTTGGCATGCAATAAAAGGCAGCCATTATAATTGTGAATACATTGACCACCACAGTATTGATACTGCAGGCAGAGAGATGGGGGTGGCTATTGCTGGAAGCACACTTGGAACTCACATACAATTAAAGTGGCCATAATATTTTTTGTCCAAACCAGGGTACTTCTGGGCATGAAGGGGGCATAATAGCAGTGCTAGGACAACAGGAATAAACTGGGATTATCTTGGGCAAATCAGGCATGATTTCTACCCATCTCCAAGGCCAAGTCATCTGACTAGACCTTTTTCTTCAAAACATAGCTCCTAGTGGAATATTTTTCCCCTTCTTGATGTCTTTTGTCTTTTGAAAGGTTTTTATTTTACCACTAATATTAGCTTATCACTTACTAGGGAATGAGGATGTGTTTGCCATTGCACTTACTAGGTGCTTCATGGAAATGAGCTCTAAAATCCTCACAACAAGCCTAGGAGGTAGGTGTTACTCCCTTATGTGGTTATGGAGTCTGAGTCTCAAGGAGGTTTCATAACTTGCCCAACCAAGGCTACAGGTCTATTAAATGGCGCATTTAGGATTTATCACATGTCATATTTACACCAAAGCTTAAGACCTTTATATGGATGAAAATGTTTAGAGGTGAGCTCAGACAATTTATGTCCTTATTACCATCCCATCTGCTGAACTCATGGGGTGGGTAACAAGGTATATATCTTCCATATGTATATCAATTCCCACACCTTCAGGTTGGAGAAGTAGGCCGACTAATCATTGGATGCCCTCTGATTTCCACAAAATGGAAAGCTTCACAAATAGAGGTTATTAAACTTGTTCCTGGTTTCTTTGAAAATGGAATCTTTATAGTTTTACATAAGACCTATATAAATCTGCAGCAGATTTCATTTTATCCTTAGTGTTTCACATCAGATATTCCCATGGTGGGAGGTAGAACAGTAGTATCTCTCTCTAGTCCTGATGTTCTTTATCAATAAACTGTACAGAAACAATTCTTTCAGAATACCCACTTCTGATTCTGCCCCAGTCACATATATATATATATATATATATATATATCATTATATATATATATATATACTGTATACAGCCTTGCTCAATATGTGTTTGTTAATAGAAAAAAATAACTTTGAATGTGAACGTCCATGTGAACAAAGCAAGAGTTCACACAAAATTGGAGAATGATGTTCTGGATTCACTGTTTTTCATTTCTGGAACCCTGATTTTCAGGAGGACTGTTCCCATGGTGTGAGAAAACGATTGCTTCCTGGAGCACCAGAGTGAGTGTGAAAAGAGAGCTCTTTGGCAAAAGCTCTACTCATTGTTGAAGAGCTTGTCACCTCCAGGGCACTTTCTAGAAATAATGTCATTACGTTCATCATGGCCCAGCAAATGGAAGGTTTTCTCTGCACCCCTGAATGATCTATTAGGACCACCAGTAATAGCTTCCATGTAGAACGTGGGCTCAAGTAACAGGCAAGTTACAACTTTTGTTTAACCAAACTTAGGTGTGAGGGGCGATTTCCATTTTCAGGGGCTAAGTGCTTCCAAATTTTCAGAAGTAGTATCTTTCCCAGTCCTGAGGACTAGGAACACCAAAAACCTCTCCTCTTCATGCACTTGCAAATATACCAAACTGAAAATGATATCTATTTCCAAACAGTCTGTTGAGTAAAAATTCCTTTCAAACTGAAAATGATATCTATTTCCAAACAGTCTGTTGAGTAAAAATTCCTTTGAGTTAAACTCTCACTAGGTTTGTATGGAGATAGGCATTTGTGCCTGTTTTAGTTGGCTAATGGTGCTGGAAATAGATTGGCTTTTATAGAAGGGATTTATTAAGTTACAAGTTTACAGTTATAATGCTATAAAAATATCCAAACTAAGACATCCAGAATATGATACCTTGACTCTGAAGAAAGGGCCAGATGGTGTCTGAGTTTCCTCTGTCATATGGGAAGGTGCATGGCCGGCTTCTGCTGGTCCTTTCTTAGCTTCTCTGGGGCAAATTCTGGTTTTCTTCTCTTAGCTTCCCTTGGCTCTCTCCAGGTTCTGGCTTTTCAATACTGAGGGTCCTTGTTTTGCATCTCATGGGAAGGCATATGGCGACATCTGCTGGGCTCTGCATCTTCAAACATCTGCATCTATGTTGGGTCCAAACTGTCTCTCTCTCTCTGTATAAACTCTTTTAACGACTGCAGTAAACTAAATAAGGCCACCATGAATGGGCAGAGTCACATCTCAATCTAATCAAAAGGTCCCACCCACAATTGGGTGTGTCACTTCTCCATGGAAACAACCTAATCAAGAGGCCCCACCCTACAATATTAGATCAGGATTAAAAGAACCTGGTTGCCCCCACAAGACCAGATTAGAATTAAAAGAACATGGCTTTTCTGGGGTACATAACAGTTTCAAACCAGGACAGGGTCCCATGTCATAAGTAACTTTAATGAAAAATGGTGAAAATGTCAATCAGGCGAGCCCTCCTGTGCATGGGGGATAGACACACCCAACAAGTCAAGGGATCATAGAGGAATTTACTGCTCAGCTGTTCAGGAGATTGTCAGGATAAATGATGTCTACCCCCAGTACTGAGATGATCCCTGCATAATTTGGAAAGAGGGGAACCTTCCCTACCATGTCAGGCCTTTATACACACTGATAATTCTCCCTGGAATAGTCTATACCTTTCCCATTCCATCTCCTAGCAAACACTACTCATCTTTAAGACTTGTAACACTGTTAGAGCAACTAGTTCAAGGCTTGCCTGGGTCCTTGGCTCTAAGGACAGGGCTTCATCTGCTATGTTCCTCATTTCTCCATCACTTGGCATGGTACCTGGCACTGAAGGCCCATGGTAAAGAGATATATCAGTTGGGGGAATGTATCTGGAAAGCTTATCTGGGGTAGGAGATGTTTTCTCCCTTTTAAGGAACATTAGATTGTTTACCCTTTTTGTTCCTAAACTCTGGGACAGTTAGAATGAATCTCAGGCAAATTCAGGCCTACCTTTTGTATTATAACACTTTACAAAGTTTGCATAGCTATTTCATCCAGGTTATCTCAAGGCAAGGAAGGTACTATTTCCTCCATTTTACTGGCAAGGAAACTAAAGGCTCAGTCAGACTGGTGTCTGATTTGTCCCAAGTCACAGCATGGGGAAGAGCTGGAAATTATGCATCACTATGATATAGCCATATTAATAAATAATGTCATAACAAATTATAATGATATTGAATATGCCTTACTTCCAAATTCTAACTGGTCATAAATCATTCAGCGTCTTTTCCAAATTCTTTACCCTGCCCTCTAGAAATGTTCACTACTTCATTGCAATTCTCTTGCCTAGCCAAAGCCTTCCATGTCCTCTATTCCACCTATTCCTGGGAAGCCATTTTTATGTTTACATTTCTGCTTCTCTTTCCTCCAGCTGGATCACTGACTTAATGCCTGACTTATATTTGGTCTTCTGAGTCTCCCGATGAATTTCCTTTCATTATCATCCCTGTCTCTTCCTATGATTAACATACCCACTTCCGGACCCCACCTCAGGTGAAATCTAGAGCACCATCTGTTACCAACACTGCTGCCTCACTGGAGCAGAGGATGGTCTCAGAACCATGTGACTGATGAGTAAAGAACACATGAGATCCAAAAGGGATAAAGATTTCTAAGGAATCTAACTGCCCAGAGTCTGGAGCCCCTATAGGACAGGTAAACAGGTAATACAGCATCTTGTGACTATGAGACTCTTTAGTCCAGAGGCTCAGTAACCAGGTTTTTCTCTATTCTGGTACTCCAGACCCTCAGTGCCTTTTCAAAGAGAGAACAGTTTTCAGTTCCAAGTGTGGACATCTGACTGGACAAGTGGGCCATAAAGGTAACAGTCGATTGGGAAGTTAGTATGGTGGTTCAAGTCCCCCTGGACCTGAGCTGGAGGCTAGGTCACCCTTCCAGAATGATCCTCCTTTGCTCTGACCTCTATACTCTTCTGTTTTTGGGGGGTACCATTCTGTATGGGGTTCAAGTCCCTGCCCTGAGTTTGTCTGTTGCGTATACTTCTAGGAAGTAAGTAGCCCAACAGTTAATTGGCATTTAATGAAATAAAGTATGCCTGTTTAACTGTTAACTATGTGTTACTTAGGTATAGTAAGTGTTTAACGCCTGTCTAATTGTTAATTGGTGTGTCCGGTCTAGTTATTAATTGGTGTGTTACTTAGATATATAGTGTCTGTTTAAATCTGTTAGTTGGTGTGTTACTGCATTTCTATTGTTCAGGTGTTCCTAATTTATAACCGATTACAGAAGTTCTTTAAAATAGGAAATTCTAATTCTAACAGCATTCCTACAATCAGAACTTTTAGGCTGTACTTTGAAAAACTGGGAAGATTTTAGTTATGAGCCTATGAAAAAAATTTTGGTAACACATCTGGCCTTAATGTGATTTAGAATCAGGAGATAAATGGCCAGAAAATGGCTCTATGGAAAAGAACATTGTATTACAGCTAGAGTTATTCTGGAAAAGAGGAGAAAGGGAATGAGATGATGTATGTTCAATCCTTTATTTGTCTCTCCCAGCAATCAATGTTGATGAAAAAATATACAATTTTACCTGTAATGATTATCAGAAAAAAGAAAAATGTTTTCCTTGATTCAAATCCAGAGGATCTAACAGAATCTTTATTACCTCCTTCATCTGTCCCACTTCCACCCTTGTAACAAAGGGGCCAACAGATAAGGAAAGTAGGAACCTCTCCTATCTCCCCTTCATCCTCTTCATCCTCCTCCTCAGTATCTCTCTTCATCAGAGGTAAAAGAGTTTAAGATAGAAATAGTCTCCCCCTCCCATACCCGTCAGAGCTCTCAATTTGACCAGGGCTACTCTGTAAATTCAGCAGGAGAGACACCAGAAAAACTCTTACCATTCTGGCAAGTGCTTACGGGAACAGACAAACAGGGAGGCCTGAGAATACATACCCCATTCTCCACATCAAATTTAAATAACCGGGAAAATAATACCCCACACTATAGGGAAGACTCAAAGAAAATGGAAAGCTTAGTTCAACCTGTAACCCAAATTGGGCTAATATTCAAGTACCCCAGAAAATAAAGAAAAAGCAGGGTTCAAATTAGTGAGTTTTATACTTCTGTGTTTCTGGGGTTTTTGGTGTGTGTCTAGCTTTCTATTTGGGTCTGTTTGTATAATGTACGTTTTCCTACATCTGGATGGTAATACTAAATTGACAAACAAAAATCTGTAAAAGAGCTCTATTTGAACTGCTTAAAGATAAATAAATGGTTTTATATATAAGAACCAGTACTCCTGAAGTCCCAAGAGAAAAAGAAAAACCCTCTTGGCGCCAGGGTTCAAAGCCTTAGTTTTTGTAATTATTGTAAACAATTTTGGACAATTAAGAAACTACCCTCTGAAATTTCTCTAAGGCAGCAGAAGGCTGCCTTGGAAAATGGCAAAGACACAGCTTTCGGCAAAATAGATCTAATAACTGGAAACCATTAAAAGAAGGGCATAGGCACTCTCATCAATCAACACTAAGGCTACCTTAGAGGTTCTTAAATCCCACCACCCTCATTTCAAACTTTTAAAACCAAGTTCAACACATCAGGCCTTATTTTTTCTGTCTCACCTAACCCTGACCTCAGGGCCTAACTAACCAGCTAAGGCAGCTATGGGGGAAGGGTGGGGTGCAGAAAGGTGGGGGAGGTATGGGTTTCCTTCAGAATTCTTTCTACTAGACTTGGAGATTTAGAAATGTAGGAACAGAGGAAATGGTGTGGAATAGGCTATTATCGTTCTGATTCCCCAATTAAAACGATTTTTTCAATGTTTGCAATGATAAGCATAGTAAACAAATCATTATTAAAATATAAATAGCCTTGGAATAGGAGTAATTCAATAACAATTGCTGAATTACAATAAGTAAAATAAAATGTCCTTGAGAGCTACAGAAGTTTTCCTGGATTTATGCTTGGGACAAATTAAACTATTGCAGTATATTTTCCAGAGCTTGATAGTCAGTACTTTTAATTTTAAGATAACTCAAGGTTTTAGGATATTATGAAAACAAAGAGATTTTCTAAAGCTCCAACAGAAGGAATTAAAAATCAAATGCATCTGCAAAAAATGCAGTGCCAAAGTCTAGTCCTATTCTTGTTTTTTGATGATTTTTTAAATTAAACATATATAATTTTGTTCTGCGTGTGTATGTCTCCATGAATTCATATACATTTACATACAGAATGGGCTAGCATATCTTTTAGATAGTTATGGTAAAAAAATGTAAGTTTACATTTAATGAAATTAAGTCGTTATTTTGACAAACTTTATTTTAAAAATAATTCCTTTGTAAGATATTTAAAGATAGTATCAAGATCTTATTGGTAACTTGAAGTATGTTGTTATGTAAAATATATAAGATGTGTTTTGTTAAAGAAAAGAGTGTACTTTTATCTTTGAGGATGTGTAGAATAAAGCCTGAGTGACTATGGTAAGTTGTAGGTTTGTGAAAGTGAATTTTGTTTGTTGGAGTCAACACCGACTAAAATTTGACAAGCTTGTCTAAAGGCATATAGTTCTAAGTAAAATGGCTAGTTTTAATATGTAACACAAAACCTGAATGAATATGAACATTTGTAGATGGTTTGTGAAGGTGAATTCTGTCTGTCATAGTCAATGTTGACAAAAGTTGATATACCTGTTAATATTTAAAAAAAAAAAAAGTTTTTCTGTCAAACTGCATATTCGTACAAAACTGGAGTTTTCTCTGACAAAATAATGAAAATTGTTAGTTTGCTCTTAATGAAAGTTTATAAAAAGTTTTTGTTAACCATCTTAGTACTCTGTCTCAAAGACAAAGATTTTATATCATATCAGAATAATATTCTTGTTGATGTTTATGTTGACCTAATCATCCTTTATTTCAGAAGACAAATGTTTTGGTTTGTTAAAGCTGCTGGAATGCAATATACCAGAAATGGAATGGCTTTTAAAAAGGGAATTTATTAAGTTGTAAGTTTACAGTTCTAAGGCTATAAAAATGTCCAAACTAAGGCATCCAGGAAAAGATTTCTTGCCTCAAGAAAGGGCCTATTACATTCAGGATTTCTCTCTCAGCTGGAAAGGCACATGGCCACTTCTGTTAGCTTTCTCTTCCAGCTTCTTCAAACGGCTTCCCTGGGGGCATTTTCTTTCTGCATCTCCTAAAGTCTCTGGCTGTGTGGGATCTGAAGCTTTTCTCAAAATGATTCCCTCTTAAAGGAGTCTAATAGCAACCCACCTTGAATGGGGAGACACACATCTCCATGGAAACCACCAAATCAAAAGGTCCCACTCACAGTTGGGAGGGGGGTTACATCTCCATGGAAACAAGTTAAAAAGATCTCACCCAATAATATTGAATGAGGATTAAAGAATATGGCTTTTCTGGGTCACAACAGTTTCAAACTGGCACATTTCACCCTCTGGACCACCAATAGACATTTTCTTTCCATATACAAAATACATTCATTCTGTCACAATATCATAAAGCCTAAAGCATTTCAGTAACAATACAAATACAAAACAAAGTCAGAAAATAGTACCAAATCTCATCAAAGTCAGCTACAGGCCTGGTTGGTCCTAAGGCAAAATTATTCTCTGGCTCTGGACTTGTAAAACTGCTGCCAATATGCAAACAAAGGACAGACAATCTCATTGCTATAGGCGAAGACTGGAAGGAAAATGGGTTACTGGACCAAACAGTTCTGAAAACCTGCAGGGGGAGTGCCATTAGATTTCGAAGTCTGAGAGTCATTCATCCTCAGGGCTTTACGAAGCAGCAGTCCCACCCTTTCCAAGGGCCTGTACACTGGAACTGGCTCACTCCAAACACTGGGGTAAGAATTGCAACACTGGGAATCACTGGGAGGGCCACTTTTTCTCAGCTCCACCCTCTCCAAACATATGGGCAGCAGCCGGCTCTCTGCCATCTCTGGAGCCACATGCTCAACCCCCTCAGAACAATGGGGTAAAAACCAGGCTACCCCCAATGTCTGTTTTCTGTGCTCCACCCTCTCTGAGGCCTGGGGCACCAAAACTCTTCCAGAACATTGAGGCGGTATGCCCACCTTCTGCCTTTGAGGCAAACTCACCCTCTCTAAGTGCATGGGTGGGTCTGCTCTCCTGGCCTGAGATTTCCTGGCTCCAGACCTTAGCTTCCATGATTCTGCCTCTGAAGTAATTTTTTCTTAAATTTGTCCCTTTTGAGTCCCTTTTAGTCCAGACAAGCAGTGGTTCTGTTTATATGCATCCCACAATACTCTTGCTGGTTTTCTGTGCAGTATGCAAGGATTATAGCCATCAGACAACAGGACTTTCCCCAGATCTTTTCAGGGTATCTCCATCTCAAATCCTCATTTGTCCTGTAATGGCTGACAACTTCCATGTCTGGTTAAATCCTCTATGTGGGGCATTATTCTCTGGGGCCTCACTTTCTGGAAGCCCAGAATTTTCAAGACCATCGAATTTCTGGTTTCTCTGAACCCAAGAGTTCAGTTCTCAGCTTATGTCTTTCCAGTTGCATTTCACTATAAGCTGCAAGGAGAAACCAGGTTGCACTTTCTGCATTTAATTTGGAAATCTCTTCAGCTAAGTATCCCAGATCATGGTTATTAAAATCTGCCTTCCATCTAAAACCAGTAGTCAATTCACCAGATTCTCTGCAACTTTAAAACAAGGATCACCTTCCTTCCAGTTTGCAATAACACAATCATTTCTGTTTAAGGCCTTATCAGAGATATCTTTAGAGCCCATATTTCTACTAACAGTCTCTTCAAGGCATTCTAAGCCTTTTTTATCAAGCTCCTCACAATCTCTTCCAGAATCTTCCCCTTATCCATTTAAAAAGCCATTCACAATTATTCCTAAATTCTGAGATACTGAGCTACTTGCGTATAACCTGGTTGTTTCCTGAAACTTCGGGTATTTATGTGACACCTGAGACTCAGAGTTAGAAACTATGAAAGCAATACCTCATAAAGCAACTCTTTAAAAAGCTGAAGAAGTGGTTATACTTCAACAGGAGTTATGAATGAAGTTGATCTGGATAGGAGTAAGGTAAATCAGAAATACAGGGTAAAGGATGATATGATCCATATTTTAAAACTTCAACTTCTGTGTGAGATTAAAGGGAAAAATGTTTATTTGGTGCAAAATTTTATAATTACGGCAGCACATTATCTAATTTAACTTGTATGGTCAGTTTATTTGAATACCAGAGTTACATGGAATCTTGAATAGGCTGTGAGATCTATTTGATTTGTATAAGTTAGTGTGATAATATGATATACCCCAGAGTAATGTGAGCAGAGAAAAAGTATTTGCAAAGTCCCCTGGAGGACTGGGGAGAAAGGAGGAAATATTCAACTCCCTCATTTGGGGAATTCCTGATATTCTTGCAAGCAGTAGAAATAACCAATTCAATAGGCTAAGCCCTCAAACTTGGTGTTTGACCCCGTGAAACTTATTTCTGCAAAGGAGAAGCTGAGCCTACTTATAATTATGCCCAAGAGTCACCCCCAGAGAACTTCTTTTGGGGCTCAGACGTGGCCTCTCTAAGCCAACTCGGCAGGTAAACTCACTGCCCCAACCCCCCACAAGGATATGACCAGCAATGTGTAAATCTTCTGGCATCATGGGACAAGACTCCTAGGATGAGCTGGGACCTGACATCATGGAATTGTGAAAACCTTCTTGACCAAAAGGGGGAAGACAGAGATGAGACAATGTTTCAGTGGCTGAGAGATTTCAGAGTCAAGAGGTTATCCTGGAGGTTGTTCTTATGTATTATAGAGATATCCTTTTTCAGTTTATGGTGCATGGGAGCAGCTAGAGGGAAATACCTAAAACTGCTGAACTGTGTTCCAGTAGCACTGATTCTTAAAGATGACTGTATAACTATATACCTTTACAATGTGACCATGTGATTGGGAAAAACCTTGTGTCTGATGCTCCTTTTATCCAGGATATGGACAGATGAGTTAATAAAAAAAAAATGAGGGGGGGAGAGAATAAATAGGTAAGGGATAAAAAAAACTGGGTAGATTGAAATACTAGTGGTCAATGAGAGGGATGGGTAAGGGATATGGGATGTATGAGTTGTTTCTTTTTGTCTGGAGTGATGCAAATGTTCTAAAAATGATTATGTTGATGAATATACAACTATGTGATGATACTGTGAGCCACCAATTGTATACAATGGATGGACTGTTTGTGTGTTAAGATTTTTCAATAAAAATATGTTTTTTAAAAGCCATTCCAACATATTTGGTATTTGCAAGCCACAGCACCCCCTTCACTGGTACTAAGAGCTTGTTAAAGCTGTTGGAATGCAATATACCAGAAATGGAATGGCTTTTTAAAAGGGAATTAAGTTGCAAGTTTACAGTTCTAAAGCTATGAAAATGTCTAAACTAAGGCATCCAGGGAGAGATACCTTGACTCAAGAAAGGGCTGATGAAGTTCAGGGTTTCTCACTCAGCTGGGAAGGCACCTGGTGACTTCTGCGAGCTTTCTCTCCCAGCTTCTTCAAACGGCTTCCCAGGGGCATTTTCTTTCTGCATCAAAGGTCTCTGGCTGTGTGGGCTCTGAAGCTTTTTCCAAAATGGTTCCCTCTAAAAGGAGTCTAGTAAGTGACCCACCTTGAATGGGTGGAGACACATCTCCATGGAAACCACAGAATCAAAAGGTCCCACTCATAACTGGGTGAGTCACATCTCCATTGAGACAACTTAGTCAAAAAGATCACACCCAAGAATATTGAATGAGGATTTAAATATATGGCTTTTCTGGGGCATACAGCAATTTCAAATTGGCACAAGTCTCACTTTTAAAGGAGAGAACAAAGGACTTGTTCTTTCACCTTGTAAAAGTGAGATGCTAAAACAGTTTAACATTCCATAGGAAGTGTTTGGGAAGTATTACAATTGAAAAGGGATTTTCTATCCTTCTATTAAGCTAAACATGTTATGGGTGAAATGTTATTCATATATTAGAAATGTATAAAATTCCTAAAGACTTGACAATGTTCTCACTGTCTATGTTATATCCTGATATTGATTTATATGATGTTAGACAACAATATGATGCTTAGTCATGGTTTTATTTATTCTTAGAAAAGGTTATAAACAATTGACAGTAATGTCAGTTACTTTACATTGCTCTAATGCTTCTCTAAAAGTACATGTGGTCAACTCTAAGAATGTCATCTTCAACTAAAAGGGACTTTAAAAGAGAAGCAAGACAAGTATATATGTCATATTCTACCTATTAACATAATCCTGGTAAATGTGTAAAGGTGAGTCAGGACAAAACTTCTGCTGTGGTTGGTGATTGATGACTCCAATATAAGTCAACTGTTAAACGTCTTTATATTTTAAAATAGCTTAACTTAAAAAATGATTATAAGAAAATTAGGGCCTATATTATAACCTCTCATGGTAGCCACATTTATTCCTGAACTTTAATGTTATTTTTAAATTCTGAGATTCTTTGCTCTTTGTATATAACCTGGTAGTTTCCTGGAACTTTGGGTATCTGAGTGACAGCTGAGACTCAGAGTTAGAGTTCTCAGCTCTGAAAGTCAGTATTATTCTATATAGGAACTGTTAAACAAGCTGGAAAAGAGATCTGACTTCAATTAGAGATGTGAATAAAGCTGATCATTCAGAATACAGGGTAAAAGATGATACTGTCTGTATTTTAAAACTTTTAACTTCTGCATGAGACCAAAGGAAGAGATGTTTTGTCCAAAATCTAAATTTTCTGTAGAACCCTAATTTAAACTGTCTGGTCAGCTTATATGGACCTTAGAATAAGGGAAAAAATCATAATATTTTGTACAGGATAATGTAATACCCTGATGCATTTCAGAGTATTTGAGGTAGAAAATGAAAAAGTGTTCATTAAGCAAACAAGAAGCAAACTTTCTTGAGGGACTAGAGAAGAAAACACTGAACTATAAAACTTCCCCACCTGGTGACTTCCCACTATTCTCTTAAGCAATAGGGGCTCCCAATTTGATAATCTAAGCCCTTGATCTTGAGGCTTGCCTTCTTGAAACTATTCCTGTCATGGCAAAGCTAAGCCTACTTAAAAATATGCCTAAGAGTCACCCCCAGAAAACCTCTTTTGCTGTTCAGATGTGGTGTCTCTCTCTCTAAGCCAAACTCTGCAAATAAATTCACTACCTTCCACCCCAATGTGGGACATGACTCCCAGGGATGAGCCTGGCCCTGGCATCGTGGAATTGGTTGACCAAACAAAGGAAAACAAAAGTGAAGTTTCAATGACTGAGAGATTTCAAATGGAGTCAAGAAATCATTCTGGAGGTTATTCTTCTAGAAGTTTTGGCCAGTTATTGCAGACTGCCACACAGTATACCAAGCCTCAACGAACAATGTTCTTGAAAAACCTAAAGAATACTGAGCTCTATCTAAGACTCTATAAAAATTTTGACTAAGTTTATTTCTTTGAGACTTAAAGCCTCTGGATTGTTCCTATATCAGATAAGCCCTGAACCCAGAGGTACTAGTCTCTTCAAGAACAACAACCAGTTTCGTTTCTCTACCTGCATAATGCCAATGTCCCTTTTCAGCATGAAGTTAGAACAGTCAACACCCAGATATCTCTCAATATTGAGAGAGTTTTCAAATGAGAGGGAGGAAATGTAACCAAGAAGCTAGGATTCAGGGGATGATTGTGATAATTGAATCATTATATATTCTTTGTTTTACTTTTTGGTATATAGAGGGAAATATCTGAAATCTCTGAACTATAATCCAGCTGCCTTGATCTCTGATAATGATTGGATAGCTTTCATCTTGTGCCCTTGTGATTGTAAAAACCTTGTTACTAAGCCTCACCAGTACCCATTTTACCTGTTTTTTCAAATTTAGAGTCTTATAATCACTAAAGACAGTCCTAATGTTTATTAATGAAGGGCTTTGAGTCAGCCCAGAACTAACCCACCCCAGTTTTAAAGCTATCTTTTTTTTTTTTTTTACATGGGCAGGCACCAGGAATCGAACCCGGGTCCTCGGGCACAGCAGGCAAGCATTCTTACCTGCTGAGCCACCGTGGCCCGCCCTTAAAGCTATCTTGATAAAGTTGGATCTAACCAAAATGGGGTTAGCTGACATGCATAGTAGCTTAAATTCTAATCTATAGGTGACCTATACCTCATAATGCTAAAAATCATGACCATCATATTAAAGTCACCACTTTCTTAAATATGTCCCATGACCAAGCATATAATCTGCACATGCTCAATAATTAGATCACCTCTAATTACAGCTAGAGCTACTATGCTTATTATTCTAAAACCTGACCATCTTTTGATACTATAAAACATCAAAATTACAGCTCAGGGTGACAGATTTTTAGGCTGATAGGCCATCATATCTCCTGCTTTGCACCCAGCAATAAACTTTTTCTCTCTTTGAAACCCTGGCGGTTCTGGAATTGGTCATTTGCGCACAACTGAGAGAGAACCCATCACTTCTGACCAGTATCACAGCCTAACTGTTCATTTCAATATTACTAAAACATCACTAGAGCCCCTAATTTGGGATTGCTCTCAGAACTCTGTGACACCTTACTTTTAATATCCTCAATGAACAATTCAAGATGTTGGACTGAGCACATACTGTAGCCTCTCCTTCTCACCCTCAAATCTCTAGAATTCATAGAAAAAAATTTTCAATACACACCTGAACTATAAAATGAGAAGGGGAGCCCTCTTTGGCCAAAAATTGTGGGAGCATAAAATCCTACAGGATCAATCTGATGAAACAGGTCAAAAGAAGAGTATCACTACAAAGGTGGGACAGAACCTCAAAAGGTTCTACATCTGAAAATACTGGATTCTTATGGCAAGAAACCAGGGGCAACAATAGGTTGGGGAATCGGATTTAGGTATCCATGTACATCTTTCTTCTCATTACCAAGCAGCAAGCAGCAGTAGGGGCCCTGCCTCCAGAAAGGAGCTATGGGTATAAAGGGTTGGAGGTGGAGAGGGAAGATATACCCAAGCCTAGAAGCCTAACTGCTAATATACTCCACGTAGTAGTCTCTTCTACCCCTTAACCTCTCTGAAAACAAGACTGGTGGACAAGCTGCAGCAGAGCATCCTGCCTCTCCTCTTCTCTCCCAAAAGGTGAACAAACAATGGCAGCCAACTAACAGGGAATTTCAGCCACAAAAATAATTCAGAACCACCAAACATCTGATGAATTCCAACACCATGGAAGGAGTCACAAGCTGTAAACAGAAGGAAGAGTTTACACCTGAGGAAACTGATTAATCAAAACAGGACTCTAAAATATGTTGAATACCCTCAGACACAAGCAGATACTGCATCTATAAAAAGATTTACAGATAATGGACACTAACATTTTGATTTTTAAAACAAAAATCTGAATACATGGGCTGAAAAGCCAAATAGATAATAGCTGAAAAGGTGGGAGATCCAGTCAAGGAATTAGTCCAAAATATAGCTGTAAGACATAAGAGATGGGAAATATGAAAGAACAGGATGGATTCATAAGACCCAATATTATCCAATTGATATCCTAGGAGGAGAAAATAGAATATAGGGAGACAAGATACAAAGAAATATTAGTCAAGAATTTCCCAGAACTGAAACAAAAGAATCACCTGAATTATCAACAATTTAAAAAGGTCATATAGATATCTCAGTGGGGTTGATTCTTCACTCAATGAAAGCAGACTTAATTTGCGAAGCAGCAAAAGATCATTTAAAGCCTACTATGATGGAAAAGATGGATAATCAAATAGTTCTTGGTGACAATGTGATGTAAGTTAAAGTAGAGGTAAATTCAGAATATTTTCACAAGGCTCATATTTAGTTCTGACAATGCCTCGCTCTGCTCTTAGCACCTATATGCAATTTATCTGGTAAAATTTGCAATTTTTCTTAAAACTTCCTCTCTTCTCCTCGTAGAGCAGCATAGAAGGGCATGAACAAATTAGAAGTGAGGGGTCAGCTAAGAAAGCAATGCCTTTCCTATATTCTTCCCCATCATAGTCCCACTAGTGGATACTAATATTTTCTGATGTGAACCCTACTTCTTCAGTCTCATTATCCTCAACTACCTTACTCATTCCTACCAGTAAAGCCCTCTCCTCCACTCACTGTCAATATCCCAACCACATTTCAAGGCCCAGAACAAGTCCTACTTTCCTGCCTTCTTTAGCTACATCTCTGTACTAATATCTCTTTGTACTTATCAACAGTATCATGCATTTTAGTTTTTCTCTATCAGACTGCAGGCCTCTGTAGAGCTAAAAGAGTGCCAAACTGGTGACCTCCAAAGAACTCCTTCAGGTACTTGTTTAAAAAAAATCCCCAAGAGGGATAACAAGTTGAAGGATTAGCCACTGGCTACTAGTTATTTTGGTGAGATGATTTCTTCTGCCTGGGGAGAGGAAAGTAGGTAGACAGAAAATGTTGGGAGATGACATAGACAAGGAAGTGTTGGGGTCCAGCAGGGTCATAGGAGTTGAAGTCAGCTATTCCACAACTCTCCTCAGGTCACCTCAGCATCCCCTACACCATACCTAGTGACCCCATGAAAAGAGAGTCATAGAATCACAGAACTCCAGATCCCCAAGGGAGCTAAGAGACCACCTCTAACCTCTGAGTCCTCAGAGAACCCAAGAGAGGCATGATAATCTTCCCAAAAGCACACAGCTTTTTAGTGAGCCCCAAGAGCACAACCCCAGACTGGAGGTTTTGCTCTTTTGTGCTATTCCCAGGATTGCCCATTATTATAACCTGTGCTCTTATTAGACATTGAAGACTAATGGTAACTTTTATTGAACTCTTATCATGTGCTAGACACTCTGAGAAGGCCCCAATATGCTTTATCTCATTTCCTTCTCACAGTAACAATATTGAGAGGTTCTGTTTTTTCTCCCATTTCTCTGATGAAGAAACTGAGGTAGCGAACACAGTGATAAAGGGTCCATCTGAACCCAGGAAAGAGATGGCACAGGAAGGGAGGCAGAAGAGCTTTGAGTTTCCCCTGTCCATTCTTTTCTCATCTTTCAATCTGCCATGCCCTTCTACTAACTTGGCACCTTACAAAAAAATAATGATCCTTCTTAATAGTCAGCTCTTGAAGTCAGACCCCAACTTCTCAGGATAATCTCTGTCTCCCCTCTTCCCACAGTTGTTTGTGCCTCTGGATGCACACTTCTGCAATCTGACTTCTGTCTTTGTGATTTACGTCGATCTGTTTCACCCAAAGTATTTGAGGGCAAGGATCTCTTTTTGTTCAGCACTATAGCCCTAGTACCCAGAACAGCAATTAGGACAAGATAGACATTAAGACAAACTATTGGTTTAAAGACATTAGCCTGCACATGCATGTGCTCTTCATGGGATGGGACTCTCCACGGCAGAAGCCCAGAGATCCAGTAAGTGGTGATGCCTACTGCAGGGCTAACGTGCAGTCTTGGACAGTGTCTGAGGTAAAACCACAGATCGGATTTCACGATGTCATACATGCCTCTTGCTCCCCACCAAAATCTTTCTCACTAGTTCCATGGGTCACAAAATCTACCACAGATCATCAAACCTTCACTTGCAGAGTTGGAATCCAGTTGAAATGTAAAATCTCCAAGGTAAATTTCATTCACTTCTAACCTGGAGACCTCACTTTACTGGTTAGTGAAGGAAGTTTTGATCTAGTAAAAGCCTCTGGGGACACTGGGCCCTTGAGGGAGAAGACAGAAAAAGGAGCCAAGCACAGGAGTTGTTAATCTGGAATCTGTTGAGGGGCCTCAAGGGTGTGTGGGAACCCAGAATTGTATTCAAAGCATTAAAACATGTTGATTCATGAGTGTAGTTCTCCAAGATGAGGTTCCACCACTTTTATTAGATTTTCAGGATGGGTTCAGTCCTCCACAGAGAACAAGAAAACCTGGAGAAGATGGCCAAAGCTGGCCATTCATATCCTAGCCTCTCACCTCACAGATCAGCCCTGGGCACCTGGGCTTTCAGGCCATACTGGCTGGCCTAAGACAGTGGTAGAGAAAAAGAGAATTGAAAAAAATGGTAAAGGTACTGGGGGTGGAGATAGAGACTGGGGAGGAGAAAGCTCAGACAAAGTGTAAGGCATCTGACCACAGAACTAGAAGGGGTCATGTGGCCCAACCCCTTTGTTTTACAGATAAAGAAATGAAGGTCCAGAGAGGTTTAGTAACCCCAGCACTCTGGGGTCAGCCAGTGGCTCCCTGTCAGGGACTGCCTGCCTGGCCATGTTCTAGGATATCTTTGTGGCCTCACAGTTTGTTCATTAAATAACAGATAATCTCATAAGAAAATGCCATTAATGCTGCTATTATCTGACTGTTTGGGTGGTGGGTGTAGGCCACTGCACTGCTGGAACTTGGCATTTAGAATTACAGATAGCATAAGGGAAATATTCTTCTATGGGCACATGAATGTGTCATTCTTTGATGACCTGAGGCCTAAAAAGCTTAACCTGCTAACCATCCATTCATTTACTTCACCAACATTTACTGAGCATTTACTAAGTACAAGGCACTCATGGTAGCCTCTGGGCAGGCTGCAGAGAGGAGTGAGATGTGACTCCTTGCCCTGGAGGAATTTATGGTGCCCAGGAAGCACGGTGACTAGGACCTACTGTAGTAAATCTTGAAAAACCAAGGCTTACACATGACTCTAGATCCTGCTATAAGAAACAGGTTCAGTGGCCTCTCTGGCTGGTGGCATCTATGCTACCCTAAGCATTGTACACCCCTTGGGACCTTCCATTGTTGATGCCAGTTTCACGGAAAACAGATCCGTGTGCCCCAGTGACCTTAAAGCCAAGAAAAGACAATCAACACCACTGGTGTACAGCTCTGGAGGTTTCACATAATCCTTACCTCAGTAAGGGACTTCACTTCCTCAGCCAAGGCTGAGAGAAGTTTGGGGACTGAAAGAGGTCATGGGGCTAGTTAGCCACAGAACTGAGACTTGGACTCAGGTGTCATGATTCTTCTTATGCTGTCACTTCTGTTTTTTTTTGTTGTTGTTGTTGCTGTTGCTATTGTTTTGTTTTTTTCTTCAGGCTAGATACATTTGGCTGAAAAATCCTCTGATGACAGGCAACGTGCTAGGTCTTGCTGCACTGAATTAAAAATTTAAGCATTGGGAAAATCTTAGAGAAATGACTGCTGCTGCTGTAGTGGTACCCAGCTGTACCCTTTCTGCCTCTTCCACAAGTCAGCATCTACCTGTTGGTGAGAGTGTGGTTTGGGTATGGGCAGCCCTTATATTCAATAAGCTCTGAGGAAACCATGGTGGGTCTCTGGCCCCAAACACTGCTTCCTTTTCTTTCTCATGGCCTGAATTGCCATGTTTAATGATCAAGAGCTAGAGACCATGTGGAGTACGTACCTTGGGGACAAGGGGCTCCATGGTACAGAGGGGATGAAGATGAAAGCTGAGGTAAAAGAGGACAACAGAAACGTCTTCAAGCCCCAGGCCTGCTGGTAGTCAGCCAGCAAGCTTCTTCTCTATTAGTCATAATTGTAATGTCTCAGCCATTCCTCCTTATTCATCTAAGATGCTAGTACTTGGCTGTGATCAACCTCTCCTTGTCCTCCTTCTATCTCTCTGGACACTCCTCTGCCTTTTTTATAAACCCATCTTAAAAGGTTTATTCTCCTCTACCTGTCATTAAATTTTGATGTCCCTCAAAATACCTTTCTCACTCTATACAGTCTCCTTGGGTGATATCTTCCATAGGCCAGGATTTGATTTCTACCCAGACCTCCCTCTCCCACCTGAAAATCTGTGGACGAGACTCCTAGATGGTCTTCCTTCACCGACTCCATCACCACCTCCACACCACACCATTCTTCCCACTCAGCCAGAGTGATTTAGATTTTCAAAACATAAATATGATTTTGTTGCCCCCTGCTTATAGTCCTTCAATGGTTTCTCATTGCTCTTAGGATAAATGTCAACATCTTCAATGTGGCTGACCACATAGGATGTCCCCTAACACCATCTCCAGCCAACACTGCCCCCTGCTCTCTGAGACTATTCACTGACCTTCTTTCTGTTCCTTGCTGTTCCTTCTTTCTGCTTAACATTATGTTCCCAGCCCCACAAAACCCCTCCGGAAGTTCTCATTCACTTGGGGAACTGTTGGAAAAGGGTTTGTATCCTCTCCTCCCAAGCCCCATTCTGTCACCTTCTTGGTGACAAGATCACATCTTTACTGCAACTAACAGCAGCCCCGAGGGAGGTGGGCAGCCCCCTGTGGGGACCCAGATCAGAGGGCAACAGGAAGGAAAACCCAAGATGACTGGGTCACATTTCTTTGAGAATGGGAACATGAAAGAAGGCCAGACCAAGTATTTTGGGGAGATGAGGAGGATGAACACTCACTCTTAGGACTCAGAGCAGTTGAGCTCTTCTTTCTGCTGGATGGGTCACCCCCATTCTGCTGCAAGGTAGGGTCAGGATAGGTGAGCAGGGATGGCACCTCTGCAGAGGATCAGGGCTATACCAATGCATCCTATGGGGCCTGGGGTGTATCCTGACTCCAAAGTCCCAGACTCCACTGGAGGTCATGATCTCCATCTCCAGACACCTTCATCTGCCCTGGCTCAGGATGGGGACTCTGGGGGTGGGGCTGGCATTTTCTTCCCCTGGGGTCAACAGAGCACTTAGTAAAGGTGTTATGATACCTGAGGCTTCATCCCAGGAACACTTATACCCCAGGAACAGGGGCCTCCATTCTGGCCTGGCTTATTAGGTAGTCAGAGCCCCTGCTTGGTACCCAGGACAGTGTGGGATGCCTGAGCAAATAGGAGACCATCCTGCAAACAATATGGCAGGACCTAAAGAAGGAAGCATCAAAAAGCAGTGGAGAGCCAGTCATCTCAGATGGCCCTTGAAGGTGCACGGCACATGTGGACAGAATATATACATACATGGGGGGTGGCCCCCTAGCAGGGGGGAATATAAGCTACCTCTATGAACTCTAGGACCTTCCAATGTTCCTGTACCACCTTTTAAAGACCTCTGCTCAACCTGCCTGTGTGGTCCATCAGAATGTTCTGAGTGAGGAAAACAATGTACAATAAGATGAGATCTCATAACTTTCACAATGTGACTGTGTGATTGTGAAAACCTTTCGATAGGCTTGCTTTAGTTGGGACACTTCACACGGCTTTAGAACTTGGACTTGCAAACTAGAACAACTTAATGTCCCCATGCCTCAGTTGCCCCATTTGTAAAATTGGATGATAATCACACTTGGCTCATAGGGTGGTTGAGAGAATGAATGGCTCAATATAAAGCACCTGGAACAATGCCTGTCAGTGTTTTGTACATGTTAAAAAATTTCTAATCCTGCTGGGTCTTTCAAAGGTGCTCTTGAGGGGTTTTTATGATACACTTGCGAGGAAGATGAAGAACCAGATTTCTTAGGCCATTAAACACGTATATATATAGGCAGTCCATACTTTGTCTGGTTGTACAGGGCCATAAAAATGACCATGCAAGCTGAAACTGGCAAAGCAATCTTAATAATCAGTGAGAAACTTTCTGTGACCTTCAAAAATTTTTGTCAAAACATTTAAACTTCTCTTATGGTAGGTTATAAGTGTATAGGGAAATGAAAAAAATTTCTCTTATCTCTCCTTATCAAGAGTAGTTTGAACAGGTCTTAGCTTTTTCTTCCTTTCATATAGCTTATAAAATGAATTGAGCATCATTTTGATGCTTTGCTGAAATGACATATTCCTAAGTCTGGATCAGCTTCCAACATTTTCTCCTTTGTACTTTAAATGTTCTGAAATACCCTTTTTTTTTTTAATTTGCATATGGGCAGGAGGCACCAGGGATCGAACTCCAGACCTCCAGCACGGCAGGTCGGAGCTCTGCCTGCTGAGCCACGGCAGCCGCCCCTGAAATACCTTTGAGAGTTCTTTTAATGTGAAGTTTTTTGCCAGTATCACTTCCTCTGGGATGTCTTCCCCTTTTTTTTACATAGCCACTTTTCTCATTTATGTTTTTAACATTGGTTTCAGGTTTCATCACTATAAACAGAAAACTCAAGGTCCTGGTTGTCAGAAATTCACAAAGCACTTAAAAGCGATGCAAAATTCTACTTTGGAAATTAAAATCCTAAAAATCTCAAACTGTTCAAAGTAGCTTCTCATTAACAAAGGAAGCTAACGATAACAGACATAATGACTTTTCAGTGTCAACTTTTATATATATAAAATGTGCCTTGCACACAAGTGTTAATAATTATTTAAATAGTGAAATAACAGAAATAGAATGACTCAACAAAATAATAAACCAACTGAATGGATTCAACTATACTGTGAAATTTCTGCTGTCAGAAGGCAGTCTTTGATTGGATTTTTAAGATTTCAAAATAGTGAAGGGGAAATATATTCACATACTCTTTAAAGAATTTATGAAAGTTATGGCTTCTCTCCCCTCAATAAATGCAAAAAGGCAGATAGAACATTTTCTACAGAGTTTTAAAGAGTGTCTAAATAAACGTGAGACTCTATCAAAGTCATAAATGCCACATTTCAAGACAGAAGATTTCTCTTAGGCTTGCTTGTTTTGACTTGTAACCACACAGTCCTTAAGTCCAATTACAAACCTCAGAACGTTAATACTAGGTAACACCCAGCCGCAGTATGTTTCAGAGCCACTGAAAGCTCCTGAAATTTAGGGCACTTTCTAAGAGAAGGCAAACCTTGGAGCATGCCCCCTGCTACTGGTAAATGCATTTATTGGTGGCTCCTTCTTTGGTACACATGTCTGTTCAACCTAATCCTCTTCAACTACAAATGACCATTTCTGACACTCTCTTTTGAGCACACTAATATTACAAAAACCTGACTAAAAAGACAGACCCAGGGAAGGCCACAGTGGCTCAGCAGGCAAAGTTCTTGCCTGCCATATCGGAGACTGGGGTTCGATTCCCGGTGCCTGCCCAAATTAAAAAAAAAAAAAGACTGATTCAACATTACATTGTTGAATAACACAGCAGAACTCCACATCAAACTGAAAAATTGACTGCCTTGCCCAGGAAGTTAGTCGCTGTTGGCACCTGAGTCTACTGCTGGCAGCATTCTACTCTGCCTGTCTTCTCTTTCTCCCTCCCTCTCCATTCCTTATCTTTCTCTCTCTTCCCCTCTCTTTATTCTTCCTCTCTCATTCTTTTCCCACTACTTCTGACATTGGCCAATGGAAATGACTTAATCCAACTAGTGGTACAAAAGATTTTAGATCCTCATTAAAGCTGATAAAGATTGCCTGCCTCACTGAGACAAAATGAATTCAACAGACAACCTGAAACACCTCAGCAATACTGAAGAAACATGTTCTTGCTGTACAAGCTTACTATTAGGGGGAATAGTTTTGAGCAAGGAAAGGGGTTTAGGGATGGTTTGGTTTTGTTTCTTTCTTTTTTTTTTTTTTAATTAATTTGGCTTCAAGAGAAGAAGACTGCTTAAACAAAACCTGCTGATGAAGTTATGAAATGATTCCACCTTTGGAATGAGCTCCATTTCTTATGTTTTGGTAAGAAATTTGGCTCTCAATTGAGAATGTACGTCACTTTACCCACTCAAGGGCAAGATGATAAGGTACTTATCAGACAAGTGTCTAAACGAACCTGAGAGTCTATCAAGGTCAGAAAAGCCATACTTCAAGCCAAATGATCTCTCTTAGGCTTGCTTGTTTTGACTTGTAACCAGAAATTTGTCTCGTCTATGTGTCCAACCACATTATAAAGCAGAGTGCCCATCTGGACAGTACAGTATCCTCTAAACCAAAAGAAGAAATAGAAGAAACTTTTAGGGGGAATTCTCTCATTTTTTTGCCCCTTTGATTTCCACAGGACTTTAAATTGCTTCCTCTGAAGTCAAAGAGAGTAAGATGATTTTGGAAATGCTGAACTCAATGCATTATAACATCACCAGCATGGTGCCTGAAGCCATGCCTGTGGCAACCATACCAATCCTGCTGCTCACTGGCTTTCTCCTCTTGGTTTGGAATTATAAGGATACATCCTCCATACCAGGTAAAGAAGTTATTTATTTCTGTATCTGAGGAGATTGCTTACTTAGGCTTTTGGTTCATAGGAGTAAAGCAAATTTGCAGAAAGAAAAAATGGAAGCCTGGGGAGATGCGTGACGATAACAGCCACGTTAGTAAACTAGGACTCAGGCGCAAAGATCTTTCATAGCAACAATGTGCTCATTTTAATTAGGCCATAAAGGAAAAATCTTAGCTAATAATAGTTTCCAATCTGCATTTTGCTGCCCTAAAGTAGATCTGGCATAAGCATCCTTTAAAACAAGCTTGAGATGGCGTAAAGCAAGGAAAAATTAAATTCCAATGATTTTCTTTAAGGGTTCCAATTTTACTCTTTTGGAGGTAAAAATGTTTCTGGAATGCCTTTCTTTCTCCCTTCCACTTTGCTTCATCCTTGATCTCTCCTTTTCTTGTATTTATCTCTTTTCTTTGTTCTGCTCTTCACTGTCTTGTATTCTTGGGGATGTGGTGATAGTGGAGCTACCAAAAGATTTAGAAGGGACTGGGCAGCAGGCAAAGAAAGAGGACCACTAAGAACTCTGATAGAACCCTGACGGACTCTCCAACAAGGTCTCTAGATCAATCAAAAATATAGAATAACATAATTTTCCAGATAATTCAAACAGAAAACCTACCACTCCACAATAATGCTGGAAATATCAGATAATCTCCTCTGACTCTATGTTAGTTTTCAGTGAAAATTCCTCATGGCAGGTATCTGTCCCAAGTCCCACAACATAGCCAACATGGCTTTATTTCAAGAGCAAGGCACACTTTTAAGTGTGTGGTCAATCTAGTTGGTCTTTTTGTTTATAGGGGTAAAGCAAATTTGCAAAAAGAAAAAATGGAAAGCCTGGGAGATGTGTGAAGATCACAGATATATTAGCAAACCAGGACTTAGATGCTGGGGAGTGTGCTAGTTGATTCACAGTGGGAGGGTAAGGGACTGGTATAAAATGCCCAGTGTCTGAACTATTTTTTTTAATTTGTCCAATGACTATATGTCTCTCTATCTGATTCAGCCTGGTATTTTAGGTTACTTAAATACTCGATTTAATGGAACATTCCATTGGTTTCGTTCTCTGCTCCCTGAGGGGGTCATCTCTAAAGGAGAGAGAATCAGAGCTGAGGGAATTCTCTTTCATGGTCTTTAATCTAAACCTCCTTCACCCGCCACTCCTCATTCCTCACTGGACTTCTCCTCCCTCTAGAGGGCGCGTCTGATTCTGGGAAGCAGTGCTGTGAGACTTTTCCTCCTCTTACCTATCATAGCCTCAGATGTTAAAGTCCAATCCACCTGTTTTATCAGGAAATCGCAAGAAGAAAAAGTTAAACACTTCCCATCCAGTAAGCCCCAGGGTCTCAAACTTGCAGTATTAAGAAACAGAGAAGATAAATACATTTGTTAGAATTGCAAATTCCTAGGCCCTGCCCAAGACATACTGAATTAGTCTCTCTAGGTTTAAGACCCGGAAACATATTTTAGACAAGTCCCGCCAGATGCTTATGCTCCTGGTGGTTGCTGTTGGTTGTTCTATTGTAACCTTGAGTGAGAAGTTCAGCCTGAGTGAGATAAAAATGAGAAATGGGATTCCTGAAGTACTGCTTTGGGAGGGTGTGTATGCCAACTCATTCTGCCCATCACTTCTAGGTTGTGACCTAATGCTGTCAAACACCAACAGGATACATGTAGTACAGGGAGTGGCACTTAGACTGTCCGAGGTGGTACTCAGGGTTGCTTTTTTTTTCTTCTCTTAATCTCCCCAGATGTTTCATGAGCAGCTAGAGTAGAGAGCCAATGAAATGAGCTTTATCCTTCCTCCTCACAGAAGGGGAAACTAAGACCCAGAGAGGGTGATCTGCCTTGCCCAAGCAAAGCATTAAAGAACCATGGGATTCAAAGTCCCCGTTTTGTAGGTGAGGGGTGAAAACCCAGAGCTACCCAGCTGGAAGGAAGGTGGGAGTGCAGGGCACGACCTGGGAATCCTTAATCTCAGGCTGATCATTGTTTTGCTACCCAGGGAGTTTTTAGTTCCAAGCTTTCTCTCTGATAATACGAGGTCTGGTCAGAATCCTCTCATGGCACAGACTGTGTAAGTTCCTGTGGTCCCTGGTGGGGGATGAGAAGATGAGGAAATTTGCCTTGTCAGGGTGGTTCTCACTGAGCACACTCCTGCACTGCCTCTGCCAGCTCCCCTGAATCACTAGTTCTCTCGGGTCTTGGCTTTATAGGTCTGGAGGAAGACCAGGATCGTCAAAGACCTGAAGGGAGTTAAAAGGGGATAACGATGAAAAGCCCTTAAGTTAAAATACATAAAAGCTTCACACCCATTTTATTTCTCTTGTGGTCTTCACAGCAATCTGCTCAGTTAGGTGTTTTTAATCGCAGTTTTGTAGATAAGGAATCTGAGACTCAGAGAGGGGAGACGTCACACAGCTAGGAAGTAACAAAACTGGGGCTCCAACCTGAACTTCTGCAATCCATATTTATGGAGGGGTGTTTGAGGGGCTATGTAAAGACAAAAGAGATCTGGTCTCCACCCTGGAGAAAATTACATGGGAGTGACAAAGACAGGCAGGAGCACACACAGGCAGTTGGGTTAGTACCAGCGAGGGCTGTGGGAGTCTAGAGAAGGTAAAGAGTCATTCATACTTGGGGGTTCTTGTGAGCTACGGTTCTGAGAATGTTCGGTACGTCCACCGATCTCTGTTCTGGTGCCTGGTAGACCCTCTTCCCGGAGGACACACAGGCAGCCCCAAACTTAAACACGGTCCTCTCACTCCAGGTGCTACACTCAGCCCTGGGCCCCACATCTCCAGAGGAGAGACCTGGGAAAAGAACATGGCAGCACGTTCCCCTTTTTTCCGTTAATAAAATAGTTCCCCCCAAAGTGTACAGAATGACACTCAGTGTCCTCCATCCAGCATCCCAGAAGCTCTTCATGTGCCTTTCAATCACATGCTCTCTCTCTCCCCTGAGGTAGATGCTTGCCTGGATTTTGTGACAATTCCTTTTTTTTTCTTTTTCTTCTATAGTTTTTCCACCTAATTGGGCATCCCCAAACAACACAGTTTAATGTGACCTGGTTTTCAATATTTTTTAGCAATTGAACCATATATTTTTTATTCTTCTCTCTTGATTCTTTTGTTCAGTATTGTTTGTAAGATTCTCCCCACGGTGGTATGCAGCGGTAGTGTCTTTATTACTGTTGCCAAGTGGTATTCAATTATATCAACAATTCATGGTTTAGTTACCGATTCTACTGTTGATGGACATTTGGGTTGTTTCCATTTAGGGCTATTGTGAACAGTGTTACTATGAGCTTCCTGTACACTTCCCTTGCTCCCCATGTGCAGGGTTTCTGTAGGGTATACTCTGAGAAGTGGAATGCAATATTTCTCCATTAGGACAGACAGCTGGCGAGAGGTCCTGGCTGTTGGCTTCAACGAGGCTGTCTCTGCACAAAAATGCAGTGAAGTATTTACTGCTTCTCCTGGGGTGTGAAAGAGGATCCTGCAATCCTAGACAACCATCCCTAATCTCCTGAGAAGCCAAGAACAGTCTAATGTGGATGTAACCAAAAATACATAAACTATGGTAATAGCCTACCATAGTTTCTCCTTTCCTAGACCATTCTCTCCCCAGATAAGACATAAATGTAAATGAAAAGATCACACTGTATTACAATTATTTGATTTTGTAATTTTTTCACATATTCTCCTCTTCTCTTGACCCAGGACTCTGATGGAGACCAAGTAATACTTGTCATATGAGTTCCAGTTCCTAACTCGGAATTAGTGTCTGTACCTAGTAGGGCCTCAGTAAATGTGTGTTGGATGAATTAAGTTGACATATAATTGATCATTGAGGACCCAAAACTCTGATTATCTTCTGATTACAACATTCAGGCTCTCAATCTAAGCACGGAGTCCATCACAATCTTACCTTTTCCAGTGAATACAGCTCTTCACTATCATATTTTAAATATGAACGGTAGTTGTCAAATATTAGCATTTTCTACATGGCAACAAACTTTTAGATAAAAGATGAAAAGTGTAGCCTTTCATTTGTGTGCCTTTGTTTCTTGTGGGCCTGACATGGTAACTAAATGTTCATTGAATAAGTCTATTTCCATATGGCCAGATGTTTGACCTCATGTGGACTAACTGTATGTTATAGAATATTCTTCCATTTTTATCAAAATATAAATACCACCCTAAATAAGGATGGCATTAAAAACTCATCCTTTATATTATATATGCTTGCCTAATTAATTTTTTTTAATTCATTCAGGGAACATTTATTGAGCACTTACAATGGTCGAAGCTGTAAATATCCAGCAAAGTATTTTGTTATTATGCATGTTCTGAATTGATCAGAGGTCTGTATACCTGTTGACATTTTAAGAATGTACATATGCAACCAAATCAGCTTGTTTAAATCTTTTAAAGAACTTAATGAGTTTATTTTAATATAAAGTCAGTCATCCACTTTAAAATATGGTATTATCAGAACAATCATAAAATTAAAAGCCTTTTGACAGCATTTTGTTCTGTGAATATTAACAAAGACCTTCTCCTAAAAACAAAAAGGAAAAAAAAAAAAAAAGAGCTGACAGTCTTGTCCATATTAACCCAGCTACTGCAAACTTAAGGACCAAACATTACTTGTGAATTTAGGACTAAACATCCAATTTACATCATTCAGGGAAAAACTTAAATTATCTAGATTATAACACAACTTTTGCCTATGGAGTGAGGGCGCAGTCTCATATAGTTAAGCACATTTTGGCTTCATAACTATTCCTCTGATAGAATGGAACCAAAGAAGAAAGATTTAGAAAAGCTAATTTACAATGAAACTCCTAAAACCACTCCAAAAAGTTTTTGTCTAACCTTTTATCACCACCAATAAAATCAAGCTACCAAGTTTGACAAAAACCGGGAGAAAAAGCAAAGGATGTTCTTTCTTTAGACATTATCTTTGCAGATCTTGTTTTTCTCAGTTAAAAGAATTATATTCAAAACTACAATCTACCTCTAACTGATTCATTTCATCAATTGGGCTATTCAAACCAAAAGTTTTCAGGCAAAACCAGGCAGTCAAGCAGATCTATCAGCGTGTCACTTGTCCTAGTTTTTTATCTGAAATCACTCACACAATTTAACATGGCAAGAAATTAGCAAACACATACCTAGTTCATTCAGACTGAGGTGATTAAGACCAAACTGAACCAATGCAGTGTGGATACTGAACTATTTTTATTTTATTTTTATTTTTAATTCATGGAGGGATGAGGAGCCTCATGTTAAGCTTGCATTTTTTGAACCATCCTATCATTAGGAATTCACACATACGTACATCAGAAGTTGTAAAAAAACATTTAGATATAAAGAACAAGAACAATGTTAACAAAAAGTAGTTGCTACTTTTGGTGTTGCTAAGATGCTGACTGTACTATGATTATGATGACTTTCCTAGGTCCTGGCTACTGTTTGGGCATTGGCCCCCTCATTTCACACGGCAGATTCCTATGGATGGGGATTGGCAGTGCCTGCAACTACTACAACAAGATGTACGGAGAATTTATGAGAGTCTGGATAAGTGGAGAGGAAACACTCATTATAAGCAAGTGAGTCTGTCAATACTCTGAGACATAAAATTTTTAATTTGGGAAGAGCTTTTTCTCATTTTAAAAAACAACTTGTTTTAACATCTTGATGCAGTTTCTAATGCCATGATTTTACCACTGATATGAAGGTGAGCGATTCTCAGCTAAAATTCTAACTCTATAGACAAGTGGAATAATTGGGCTTTGCTTGAGGCCAGAGATACATAGGTCAAGAACTCAGGAAAGGTGGAAATTATGCAAAGAGGGGCAGTGAATGTAGAGGCTTAGAATCCAATTAATTCGCTTTTGACAAAACGTACTTTAGGGAGAGGCATTATCTTTTCTGGTTTCCTAAGTTTTTTTTATCTTATCTCTACAAATAAGCATTTAAAAAAGCAGAGCCTGAGCCAAAAAAAATCTAACTGTACCAATTTGCTAATGTGATTCTAATGCCAGAATGCCAAGCATCTAGACAGGAAAAAAGATAGACAAAAGAAAGAGAAGCCATTCATATACTATTATCCTACGTATGACTGTGGGGGTGGCGTGGCTACCAACTAAGGGATCTTAAATCAGGAATAAAATTGGTTATTAAAAAAAAAAAGATTTCTCCCCTACCCCCACCACTGCACTGTTCATATTTTCTGGATTAATTTAACAGGGTGAATTCACTCTAAGGTAAACCAAATATGCATCAGCTTACTGTGAAGAACTAGTTTTCTTTGTACTGATCATAGAAAATGAAGAATTGCAAACACAGCATATTTCAGTACCTTTGAGATGTCTCTACTAGACTTTTAACGAAGCTATCTGCTAATGCTTTCTCATTAATGGATTGTTA
The DNA here is from genome assembly GCA_004026745.1 of Myrmecophaga tridactyla. Taxonomy (NCBI): domain Eukaryota; kingdom Metazoa; phylum Chordata; class Mammalia; order Pilosa; family Myrmecophagidae; genus Myrmecophaga; species Myrmecophaga tridactyla. The sequence continues at coordinate 33,837 of PVIY010000745.1, read as the reverse complement.
TATTTATAATCCCGGACAGAGTTTTATCCACAAACTAAAACTAAGGCAGTTTACTGGTTTATCAGAATTATCCGTTCACATACGCGACTCTTGCTCAGAAGTTAAGTAAAAAGTACTTTTTTCTGGAAAGTACATTATTTTTTTCAGGCCAAGATTACTCACATCATTTCATAAATTGTTGTCGTGTCCTCAGAGCCCAACTTCGAATCAAATATCTGAAAGAAAAGGGCAGGGGAGAAGAATGCATTATACCACCAACCATTTCAAACCATCCAGGAATTTTATTTCGGATCTGTCAAATACCTCAAGTTTTACCTGGGTTTTTGTGCTTTGTTTCTCTTTCAGGCAGTTTGATGTTGTGACACATTTAAGAGTAGCTACGTTAGACCATGTTTATTCAAATAGAACGATTTTAGGTGGAAATGTCACTTCATTAAGTTCATTGTAAAACACTCTAATACGGTCCTCAGAATGGTCCCTGAATCACCAGCATCAACATATGTGGGAACTTGTTAGAAATGCACATTCTTCAGTCCCACTCCAGACTGACCAAATAAGAAATTTGGGGGGTAGACCCCAGCAATTGTTTTAACAAGCTCCTATGTGATGCTGATACACATTCCAGTTTGAGAACCATTGCTCTAATGACTGATTCATAATTATTCTTCGATTTTACCTCTGGGCTACTGAGCTCTGGTGAATTTGTTGTGAATTCTTGACTTTCATGCTTGCTTTCCAGCCTTTTTCAATACAGTGTCTGCTTCCCTATCACCAATTTCCCTCAGTAGACAGGTGAACTGACCCTCAGGGTATTTACCCAAAGTGACATCTACCTGCAGCTCAGAAGCTTAAGTAGTGGTTCTCACCCTGGCTGCATATTAGGACCACTCAGGCAGCTTTGAAAACTCCAAAGCCCTGGCTGCACCCCAGACTTTTAGACCAAAGTCTCTGGGATTGGGACTTGGGTGGGTATCAATATGTTTTAAAGATCCCCAGGTGATTCCCATGTGCAGTCAAGCTTAAGAACCTCTGATCTAGAAGGGGGGTGGGGGTGTAAGAGATCTTTTGAGTTTAGTAGAAGCCCCTAAGCATGGTTTAAGTGGTTTTATCATATTGTATTACCCTTGAGTCTAGATCAGTTGGTGAGGTATAAAACTAGAATTGAAGAGACAAATGAATGGATTTGAGAAAGGACCGGTGTACTAGAACAGAAACTGTTCTTTGGGACATCACCAGATAAATTCCCTGGATCCCAAAGAGGGTTTCTTACCTTGAGACAATTACTGAAGAAGTCCTTGCTACAGTGAGAGGCAGTGTCTGACTGCTCTGCTTTCAGAGAGCACACAACCAATGCAGCCCTTCCCCCATGTTCTTCCAGTTCTTTGCCTGTCCTGTCTGCTCAGGCTTTTCTCTTGTCAGAGTCTTTGTGTTCTCCTTAATTGCCTCAGAGTCGCTTGATTTTGTTGTTAAAGGCTAAGTTCCCCGCAGGAATAGGACATGTTTGTCCCAATCTCTTTTCCTTGCCTGCTCTTGAAGTCCCTTCCAGAACTACCCGTACCTCTTCAAAAAAAAACCCCACTGGACCTCAGAAAGCTTTTTATTTTTATCTGAAGAGTTGATCAGATTTTTTTTCCTTTTGAAAGTAAGACATCTGTAGTCATTACAACTGTGTAGCGATCATGATCCAACTTTTCAGGGCCTTTCCAACCAGCACAGTCTGGTTTTGAATGACCTAAAACTCAGGCTTTGGGGTAAGGACCATGGTCATATGTGGATAAGAATATGCAATTGCCCCAGGCAGGTACCCTGGTGTGGCTTTGCTATGCTCTAAATTAAAGAGCGTCTACAGATGTATATGAGACTGTATGTCATATGTATATGTATTAGTATATGTCATGAATACAAAGAAAAAAAACAATGTGATTAGTATTGATAGAGGGGAACTAGCAATTAACATATGAATTAAGGTTATAATTGCACATCTGTTTTAATTATGTATAAATTTACAAGGGATTCATTCTTTTTTTAACACATTTATTTACAATTTATTATATAGTAAGGACTGGATAATCCTAATTTATAAGTCATTACTGGCTCTCCATTCACTCATTAAATAAATATTTATTGAGAACTAGAACAATACTAGATGTTGGTCTAGGCTCTGGGAATACAACAATGAACAAATCAGCCAAAAATCTCTCCCCTCTGGAACAATATACTGTTAAGAAAACAGCAATAAATAAAATATATAGTGTATATCAGTAGACTATCCAAACATCTCAGTTTTCCTGGAACTGGAGGGTGCCCCAAGAAGTGGAAGGTTTGGTATTAGAGCTGGAAAGTCATGGTCAAACCAGGATGGTTGATCACATTTACTATCAAGTAGTTACATGCTCTATATAAAACACTAAAGTAAAAAGGGATTGAGTAGTGTCAGTTGCAGGGATGAGGTGCAATTTTAAATAGGTGATCCAGGCAGGCCTCATTCAGAGGAGGCATTTGAATAAAAACCTGAAGGACATGAAAGAATGAACCATGCAGAGATCTGAAGGAAAGGCATTCCAGACAAGGAACAGCAAGTACAAAGGCCCTGAGGTAGGAGCCTGCCTTAAGTGTTCAAGGAACAACAAGCCTGCCAGTGTTGGTTGAGTGGAAGAATAGTGGAGATGAGATCAGAGAGGCAATAGGGTAGCTAAACATGCTGGGGGTTGTAGGCCATTTTAACAACTAATTTTTACATAGGATGAAATGGGAAGCCATTGAAGAGTTCTCAGCAGAGGAGTGGCATATCTGACTCACTGGTGTTTCAGCAGGATGGTTCTGACTACTGTATTGAGAAGTGTTAAGGGGACAGGGGAATGAAGCAGAGGGACAAATTAGGAATTTACAGTGATAATACAGACGAAAGGATAGTGGCTAGGCCAGGTGATAGTAGTCAAGATGATCAAGTAATGAAATACCTTTTGGATATATTCTGAAGGCAAAGCCAACAGGACATGCTGACAGATTGGATGCTGGGTGAGAGAGAAGGAGGAGTCAAGATGATGCCATGATTTTTGCCTTGAACACCTAGAAGAATGAGATTATCTTTATCCGGGATAGGTGGAGCAGGTTTGGAGTGGGAAATCAGGGTTCATTTCAGACATGTTAGACCTGACATGTATACTACATATCCAGGTGGGATGTTGAGATTGAAGAAGAACTATGCCTTAAGACCCTCCATTGTAAAGTGGTCAGAACCTAGCAAAGGAAACTAAGATGTGACAGTCAATCAGAAAAGGGAAAACCAGGAGAGTGCAGTGGTCTGGAAGTCAAGAGAAGAATGTGTATCAGAGAGGACATAATTGTCAACTTTGTCAGGTGAATGGACAGATATTTGAATATTGCATTTAGCAACAGGGAGGTCATGGGTGACCTTGACAAGAACAATTTCAATGGAGTAGAGGGGACAAAATTCTGACCAGAGCAGAGAATTGGGGGCAGGGGGAGAAAAACTGGAGGAAGCAGGTATAGACACCTCTTCCAAGGAGTTCACCATAAAGAATGCAGAGAAAAGGATCAGTAGCTGGGGGGAATGTGGAGTCAAAGGAGTTTTGTTTTTCAAGATATAAAGAGTTACAGCATGTGTGTGATGATAAGAATGAACAATTACAGAGTGTGAAGGGGTCCAGAGGACAGGTGGAAGAGGGTGGCCTTGAGTGGGGATATGGAATTTCATCCAGAGTAATAGGAAGGAAGGTTGAATATATGGGCATAGATCCTGATAGCTGGAACTTGCAGAAGTTCTCTTCTAATTGCTTCTATTTTCTCAGTAAAATAGAAAATAAAGTCTTCAGCTGAAACTGAGCAGGAAGTAGAACATCTGAAGAGACAGGGAATGGGGTACAATAGTCTTCTAAACTGAGACAGTGAATAGACTAGGGAAATGTAGTAGAATTACCAGACAACTTATGCTTCCCACTGTCCCTTCTGAGCTTGGAGACTCACTTGGTCACTCCTAAGTGGTGAGAAACCCCAACAATCAGTATGACTATTCCCTCAGTCAGCGTTACAGGGTTGCCTGCATAGTGGGAATGAGGTCTCTACTGTGGTCTACCAAGTACAGGAGTTCAGGACTAGGATCCCTAGTTCATCACCAGCTTTTTCTCTTTCACTTTCCCTTTTACTCTGATTAGACAACTCCAACCTAGTTTTGGTTAATGATCTTGTTCTGAATTGGTCTTCTGTGGCCAGTCACATTATGCTTACTGCGGGACTCACTGCTGCTGTGTCTGCTTTGTCCCTTGCCAAGGCTGAGCCTCAGACTCAAAACAGCTGAGATGTTGACGCCCTCTAAAGGCCACTGACTTGTACTTAGCATTTTATTAACTAAGGAACACTAGTTGGGTTTGTTTTCATTTTGGGGTTTTTGTTTTCTTTTTTTTTTTTAAATAACAAATCTTCAAAAGAAAGCACAATGTGTGTACAAAAGATCTAGAGGTCAGAGCACAAAAATAAATTGTGTTCTGGTTGACTCTAAATGTTTAAAATGTTTAGATTCCAGCATGTGAACAGATTTTACAAGTTACTTAATCTGTTTTAATTACAGAATGAGGTGGGGAAGGTAAGAAAAGTTAGAGTTATCAAATCTATTAATAAGAATTCCAGTCCTTCCTATAGCATGGTTTTTCTATATAAGGACAAAATTTTGAGCAATTTGTCAAATTAATTCCCAGGAATATAAATAGAAGCATCATCTGGATTTTAGTTTTTGTTGCTAGGAAGAAGAAAACCTGTACAAAACTTAGGATCATTTGATGACTATTCTCTGGGCTCAAATCAAGAGGATATTTGACTTGATAGTGTTTTGATTCGAAAACAGGATTTTTTTCCTGAAATAAATATTATGCAAAGAATTTATTTGTATAATAATATATTTTGTTCTCATTTCTTAGTACTGCTATAATTTCAAGGGTTTGCTTTTAAAGTTTAGACTAGGACTATGAACACATCAGAAATGTGAGTTGCTAATACGCAGTCCACCACCTAATTCATTCAGGGAAAGCAACACTTTCTTTTTGCCCAGTATCTTTTATGGGAATCTATTTAGCAGGCTTTAAGTGAACATCCTCTAAGGAAAACTCACTCTTTTAGGAGGCAAACGCTAACTTCGAAAAGGAAGAGCAAGTGTTATTGAAGGCAGTCACTCCAGCCCAGTTTGTACCAGTTGCAAGTAACATGGTAGCCACTCTCCATGCTTGCGAGTTATGTTTCCTGAAAACTCCCAGGGTAGGAGAATTTGCAAATGAGAAATATACCAGTGGAGTTGCAGTGAACACATGAAAATCTGTATAAATATTAAGTAAGAACAACAGCTGAACCTAAGATAACTCCAGTGACATTTTATGCACCATGAATTTGCAGTACTGGGTACCATGCAATTGCTTTCCATTTACATACCAGAGAATGTTCAAATTCTCCCTCCAGCACAATATCAAAGAGACTTTTATAAACACAATTTTATTTTTTTGCAGTAATGTGAAGATTTTCTTTCCATTCCTCCACTCAAGAGTATAGTTTCTTTCTAATTTTATATTCCCTGCCTCTGGATTCCAACCCTGGTCCTGGGATAACTTCTAATCTTGAGGTGGGAAAAGCCTGGGGATCTATATTTAACTGACCTAGCAGAACTGAGTGGTTTAGTTCCCAAGCCCAATGTCAAAGGTCGAATGGCTTTAGTTCTGCCTGTGACAGATTCCCACCAGGGCACACAGGGCAGGCAAACTTTTACACATGGTCTAGCTCCTGCCCTGTTAATATGGCTAAAACACAGACTAAGAACAGCTTACCCTGCCTCAGCTTTCTTCATCTCTCTCATAGTTGCACCGCAAAAAAAACCTCTACTTTTTCTCTACTAACTACTTTGCCTCATTTTTCAAAAAATATTTTTATTGAGAAATCTCCACACACATACAGCCCAACCATATTATACAACTAATGGCTCACAATATCATCACATAGTTGTGTATTCTTCACCATGATCATTTTTAGAACCTTTGCCTCACTCCAGAAAAAGAAATAAAAAGAAAAAAAAAAAAAACTCATACATCCCATACCTCTTAACCCTCCCTTTCATTGACCAACAGTATTTCAATCTACCCAATTTTTACCCTTTATCTCCCTCTGTTATTAATTTATTATCTTTTTTTTTAAAACTCATCTGTCCATACCCTGGATAAAAGGAGCATCAGACACAAGAATTTCACAATCACACCTGTCACATTGTAAAAGCTATATATTATACACTCCTCTTCAAGAATCAAGGCTACTGGAATACAGTTCAACAGTTTCAGGTACTTCCCTCCAGCCACTCCAATAAACTATAAACTAAAAAGGGATATCTATATAATGTGTAAGGACACAAACGGACATTTGCACACCAATGTTTATAGCAGCATTATTTACAATTGCAAAGAGATGGAAACAGCCAAAATGTCCATCAACAGACGAGTGGCTAAACAAACTGTGGTATATACATACGATGGAATATTATATAATGTGTAAGAATAACCTCCAGGAAAACTTCTTGACTCTGTTTGAAATCTCTCAGCCACTGAGACTCTATTTATCTCATTTCTCTCTTCCTCTTTTTGACCAAGAAGGCTTTCTCATTTCCATGATGACAGGTCCTGGCTCATGCCTGAGAGTCATGTCACACATAGGGAGGAGAGGGCAATGAGTTCGCCTGTCAGTTGGCTTAGAAAAAGGCCACATACGAGCAACAAAAGAAGTTCTCGGGGGGTGACTCTTAGGCATAATTATCAGTAGGTTTACCTTCTACTTGCAGGAATAATCTCCACAGGGGCGAGCCTTGAGGGCTCAGCCTATTGAATTGGTTGTCCCCACTGCTTGCAAGAACATCAGGAATTCCCCAAAAGGGGAAGCTGAACATTTCCCTCCTTTCTCCTCAGTCCCCCAAGGGGACTTCGCAAATAATTTTTTTTCTCTGCCCAAATTACTCTGGGATATATCACGGCATCACGCTAACCTGTACAAACCAACAAGATCTCACGCCCTATTCAAGATCCCATGTAATTATGCTCTTCAAGTAAACTGACCATACAAGTTAAATTAAATAATGTGGTACCCAAAATATAAATTTTGCACCATCTTTCCCTTTGGCCTTGCAAACAGGTTGAAGTTTGAAAATATGGGCCGTATCATCCATTACCCATTGTTCTGATTTATCTTAGTCCTATCCAGATCAGCTTCATTCATATATCTAAATGAAGTCGGATCACTTTTTCAGCTTTTTTAACAGCTGCTGAATGTGGTAATACTGACTTCCATAGCTTCAGTGCACTGAGTCTCAAGTGTCACCTAAATACCCAAAGTTTCTGGGAACGACCAGATTATATACAAATATATATATCAGTATCTCAGAATTTAGAGATATCAGTCACAACTCCTAAATATATGTGACTGCTGTAAGAACTTACAATCTAGGAACCTCTACAATAGGCTCCAACCTGATAACCCATGCTCTCAACTTCAATTCTCTGAGTCTGTATATTATAGTTAATCTACGTGAGTGAGACATGATAATATTTGTCTTTTTGTTTCTGACATTTCATTCAACATACTGTCCTTAAGGTTCATTCACCTAGTTGCACGCCTTACAACTTCATTTCTTCTTGCTGCTGCTCAGTCGTCCCTTGTATGTGTGTACCACAGTTCTTCCATTCTTCAGTTGTTGCACTCCTAAGCCATGTCCATCCATTGTGAATGATGGAACACTGCCACCATAAACACCAGCGTGCAAATGTTCCTTCCTGTCCCGACTCCAATTCCTCCAGGTATATACCTAGCAATGAGGTTGCAAGATCATATGGCAACCTCACCCCTAGCCTCTTGTGCAACCACCACTTTGCCCTCCAAGGGGCTGCACCTCTCAGCTTCCCTACCTACAGTGAATAGGTACATCTCTTTCTCCACATTTTCTCTAGCACTTGTTTCTCTCTGTTCATTTTTAAACAGTTTTATTTGCATATCATACAATCCAACCTAAGTGTACAGACATGTCTTTGCCACCATAATCTATATGAATACATTTTCTTTTCTTCCACAAAGAATCCATACTCCTCTCCAGTAATCTCCCTCCCCACGCCCTGCTTGCTGATATTTAGTTTTGGCATAATGCCTTTGTTACATTCAGTGGAAGCATATTACAATGTTACTGTTGACTACAGACCCTGGCTTGCAGTGATTATACTTTTTCCTGTACCATCCATTTTTAACACCTTGCAATGTTGACATTCATTTGTTCTCCCTCACACAAAAACGTTTTTATATCTGTTCATTTAATCACCATCATTGTCCACTCCAGGCATTCCTCAATTATATTATCTCAATCTTTATCCTCTATCTTGCCTTCTGGTTTCATACATGCCCCCAGTCCTTCTCCGTCAACCACACTCACATTCAGCATGCTGATATTATTGTGCTACTACCACCATACTTTGCCTCATTTGTAATTCCCAAACTCCTGTCCTTTCTTCTCCTCATTATCTCCAAGAAAAATGACTTATACACTAATAATGGTATATAAAATGGTGTAAAAAAACTATCCAGCTTTTTTTTTTTAAGGCAATAGCCATCCCTTCACCCACATATAGGCAGCCTGCTTCCATCTGGGCCCTGCAGGGAACTATTTTCCAATCTCAGCCCCGTTCCACTTTCTACAAGAAATCCAGTCATCCTCAACATTTTAAAATTTTTCTCTTGGTATATGAAGAGTTTATATTTTTAAAAATCCCACAATTCTCAATTTTATAAATATGCAACAGACATTCATTTCTTCCAAAGTTCCTCTTTGCTAGACTATGAACCAAGAGCCCTCCATAACCAGCACATCCTCACCATACGTGCCGTTCATCCCAGCTCGTTCTACTTGTCCCTTCCCTGGTGCCACTTGCACCGACCATCTAGTCTGTCTGCCACCACCATTTATTGTGAAGAGAAACCTCCTCTTCTTTCAATGCCTGCAGGCTAACAAAACTTCTCAACAAAGAAGCTAAGGAATTCTGTACCACTGTCCTGAGAAGATAATATTCTCTTCACATGTGCAGGCCCCTATGACTTCTTCAGCTAGAATTTATAGTGTTTTATAACTCTCAATGTCTCTTCGTACTCCAAATTAGACCGGGATATGGGGGGAAGGAAGGTGGTCCTCAAAGAAGAAATGGGTATGGAGGGGAGAAACAAAAAGAGCTCTGCTCTGCTTCCTAGTTCCCCTCTTCCTAGGCAGCCAAAGCTGGGTGTGAAAGGAAAACATGACAGAAGGAGCTGGGATGTTCAAGGGAGCCTGGGTTATTGGCAAGGTCCCAACGTTGCCATATCAAGGGCTATCTAATGGTTCACCATATCCTATATCACGGGAAAACCCTTTGACCCTGGAGACCTTGATGTATCTTGCTTGGAATGCAGAGTACTAAGATAACTGCTTTTGCCACCACAGTAAGCTTCTCTGGTCCAGGTCCACCAGCCAAGCCCAGGGCCAGAGAACTGCCCAAGGAGACATCCTTCAAACTCAGCCTGATAACCCCCTGGAGGGGCCAGGCCTGATTAGAGACTCTGGATAATGGGTAGTACTAGGCAGAAGTGCTGGTTTCAAACTAAAGAAGTTAAGACTTCAGCAATTTCAACAACTGCAACACCCAACTATGAGGCTCACTCTTGCAGAGAGTGGCACTGTCTGGAGTACTGCCAGACGGTGCCTGCAAAGCTACAAGCTCTCATGGCTCTTATGGTATTGAGGGTCAGCTTCTTAACAGCCTTGAATTATGAACTCCAGTAGTGGGTAGTATTTTGGTGACTTGCAATCAGAAAACAGAGGGAAAGAATAAGTGTGTGTGTGTGTGTGTGTTTGTCTATCTTTAGGGATACTCGAACACAGAGTCAGTAGGCAGAAATGTTTCAATTGAAGAAGGATGATCTCATGCTAACAGGAGTGCTTATTCAACTGGAACACTAGAAATCATGCATTTGGATCAATGTGCATTTTCTAAGTGAGTCTAATAGACAAGTATATGATCATCAGTTCTCCTAGCCCTTCAAAATCAATGTCAAGGTTTTGCTTTCTTTTCAGGTCCTCAAGTATGTGCCATATAATGAAGCACAGTCACTACAGCTCCCGATTTGGCAGCAAGCTTGGGTTGCAGTGCATTGGCATGCATGAAAACGGCATCATATTTAACAATAATCCAGCCCTCTGGAAAGCAATCCGACCTTTCTTCACAAAAGGTAAACAGGGGCCTGGCTACATGCTGATCTTCTGTCTATGAAAGTGCTTTTTTTTCAAAATCAAACTTTAAATTCTGCTGCTTCACAGTTTTGAAATAATCATAAGAACAGCTACTATTCATTATATGTTTACTACACTGCACGCACTGCTCTAAGCATTTAACATTTTAATCTCACAGCAACTTCACGCAGTAAATACTCCCATTACCTACATGTTATAGACAAAAAAAAAAAAAAAAAATCAAGACACAAAGAGGTTAAGTAACTTGCGCAAGATTCCAACCTCAGTAAAAAAATAGATTGGAATATAACCCCAGGTCCTGTCTCTTTAATCATCACAAATTGTCCCTTTCTGTTGGTACACAGAACAATGCTACTGAAGTGAAAAAGACATGGAATTCTAAGAGTCATTTCAGTTAAGAATATAGTGTGTTAATCACATGTTTGATTTAAATAAGGCTGAACAATGTGTTTGCTGAATCTTTGACAGAAAGCCCAGATGCTTTAGCAGAAAACAATTCATGAATGAAATCAAAGAATTTTAGACTGGGAAGGACCTATATATGTCATCCAGCCTATGAGTTTTATAGCTGAGGAAATGAAGTCCTAAGAGAGACTGTGATTTATGCCCAGGCAATATAGTTAGTAATGGAAGAACAAAGACCCAATCCTAAACCTCCTCATCCAGTGAGCCCATAAATATATGATGCTGAAATGAAGCAGCTGGGGATATACGTGACCAACCTTTGACATCGTCATCAAGGAAGATAATCACACCCTGGAAACCTTGCGAGGGATGGAATCCAGGACTAGATAAATCTTTGATCTGACCACAAACTAGTGATATTCTTCCCTCCAGCCAGCCACTGTACTGAACCAAGACTCTTCCTGCATGGCTACCAGGGCAGGAAAAAGCCATGCCTGTCCCAGCTAAGTGTTGATCTCCCCTCCGTAGAGCTGTCCAATACCAAGACTCAGTATATGTCTGTTGCAGACAGTCCCATTATATTAGTTTCCTATCGCTACCATAACAAATTGCCACAAACTTAGTGGCTTAAAAACAGCACATTTATTATTTTACAGTTCTATGAGTCAAAACTCTTGACAGTGGCCCCCCTGGCTAAAATCAAGGTGTCAGGAAGGCTGCATTCCTTTCTGGAGATTCTAGGAGCGATTCCATTTCCTTGCCTTCTCCAGCTTCTAGAAGCCACCCATATTCCTTGGCTTGTGCTCCCCTTCCTCCAGATTCAAAGCCAATAATGGTGGGTTAAGTTCTTTTCAAATCACATCTCTCTGACTCTTCCTCATGTCATCAAATCTCTTTCTGACTCTGACCTCAGCTGGAAAAGGTTCTTTCCTTTTAGGGATTCATTTGATTGGTTGGGACCATTTGGATAACCCAGGATAATTTCCCTAACTCTTGGTCCTTGGTGAAGTTTGCTAAAGCTGCCAAAATGTAATATGCCAGAAATAGGTTGGCTTTTAACAATGGGGATTCATTAAGTTACAAGTTACAATTTTAAGGTCATAGAAATGTCCAAATTAAGGCATCAAGAGGATACCTTCACTGAAGAAAGGCTGGTGGCATTTGCAGTTCCTCTGTCACATGGAAAGGCACATGGTAACACCCATTGGTCTTCCTCTCCAAAATGTCTTTATGGGTGTTTTCTTTCTCTCTTAGTTTCTCTTGGCTCTGAGTTCTCTTCATAATGTCTATGGGCTTCTGTGGATCCTTGCTTGTTTCTCCCAGGGCATTTCTGTCTAAGCTCTCTCTCTTTCTGAGCTCTTTTAAAGGACTCCAGTAAGGATTAAGATCCACCTTAAATTGGGTGGGTCACATCTCCACGGAAATAACCTAATCAATAGGTCCCACCCACAATAGGTCTGCACCCACACGAATGGACTAAAAGAACATAGTCTTTTCTGGGATACATATCATATTAAAACTAGCACAGTCCTTAACCTTAATCATATCTACAAAGTCCCTTTTTCCATATAAGGTAACATATTCACAGGTTCTAGAGATCAGGACCTGGACAACTTTGGGGGATTATTATTCTGCCCAACATTCATGATGGGCTAGATCAGTTCCCTCATGCCTTAAAAAATTACAGAATCGCATAATGGAAAGTATATAGGACTCTGGGTTGTAAGTTGTAGATTCAAGTTCAAGCGCTGTCACTTACTAAGTATATGACTTTGGGCAAGTTCTTCAGCCTCTCTGAGCTTCAGTTTCCTTACCTACAAGAGGTACTAAATACCACAGAACTTACATTCTAGGGATGTTGTGAAGATTAGATGAGAGAATGCTTTGAAAATGGTAAGATTCTATGGAAATATAAGTTTTATTTTTACTTTGTCATTTGGCTGAAGTGTATTAGGCATATATGACTGTATAGGAGCAGATAACGTTCACGTACTGTAATCCTTTACTTTCATATACAAGAACTCATAGAATTTCTAAACTCATCCATTTGTTTAACCAACTACTATATTCTCATCATACAACTAGGTAGCAAAAATACAAAGACAAACAAGATATGGTGCCTGCTCTTGAAGAATTTATAATGGGGGATGGGTTGACTGACCAACACGTCACCAAATACAGCACCACGTGATGCGCCATGCTAGAGGTGTGCACTGAGTACTATACAGTCAAGGTAGATGGGCCATCTGAAGCAAACTGAGGGGTCAAGGGGAACTTTTCAGAGGAGCTGATGCCTCAGATGAGTTTTGCAAGAAGGTAAAAGCTACCTAAATTGAGAAGTATGGCAAGGTAAGGCATTCCAGAGTGGGAAGAACCAGATTTGCAAAGGCAGGGAGGACAGATAAACACACTATGTGCAGGGAGGCGTAAGTAGGCCCTGTGCCCTGGCATGGACACATGTAGGACTGAGGTCAAGGGGAAGGCAGGCCGGATCACCACAGACTCCTATGCTAAGTGAAGGAGGTGAGCTTATCTCAAAAACTATGGTGAATCACTAATGACTTTAAGCAGAATGACATGAAACTATTCGTGTTTTAGAGAAACCCCTCCAGCTGCAGTGACTTCATAAACTGAAAGGAAGTATGACTGTGAGCACTGAGAATTGTTGAGAGCTATTACAGTAAGGCAGGACAAAAATCAAGCAGATAGAGGGGGAAGGGTGCACAGATACAAAAGATGTTAAAGGAGCAGTATCTACAGTACTTAGAAATTAAGTTAATCAAAAAGACTTAGTGACTTTTAAAATTACCCTTAAATATTTTTAAGGAAGATATTTTCTAATAAAACACTACAAAACTGGACCCAAACTAAATACCAGAATAATAGTGGGATATTTGCTTACTGAAAATTCACTGTGATGCCTAACATTTTTAATGAACATCCCCAGCATTTCTTGATGAATCTCCTTTCAGAGTTAGATTCCTTGTTGGTTTTCCTGAAAGAGTAGAATGTGTGGGATAAGTTTTGATATCTAAAATAATAAGGTTACTACAAGTATTGACTTAATAGGAGTGTCTGTAGAGAAAGAGTTAAGTGCAACTTAGGCAATGACCCATCCCGGGAGGATGGGGAGAGGGGTGAGAAATAGGATGTATTTCCTGAAACTGCAAAGAGAGCTGTCCATGCTGATGGAATCTGCCAATTACTTGCTCAATTCTCTTTTGAACTGAATAGATTCAATAGCTTTTAGCACATTTTAAAATTAAGATCATGTCCACATCATATCTCTGTCTATAAGCAATGATACTACATTTTGTTTATGCGTTTGAAACGTGGCTCCCAGTTCTTGGTCAGAGAGGTAAATCATGCGTAAGTATGGAAGAAAACCACCAGTGATATTCAAAGCAAACCATTCCACATAAAGGTATGTGCCAAAAGGAATCATTTGTCCCACTTGCAGATATGATAGTTACCCAGGGTACAACATCTTGGCCCTTTATATATGCCAAGTCCTTCCTACAGTCTGTAAGTATGCTCCCACCCCAACTTTCCTTTCCTTTTTATATATATGGAAATCTTAAAGTGCCTAGGATTATTCCTCAGGCCTCCTTTCTTATTTGCAAAGTCAGCTTTCAGGCCAGGGGGGCTCTGCAGCTCAACTGATTATTTTGGGAGGGGTTGAGGTGGGTTAAGGAATTATACCTAGAAAGTTGCTCAGGATTTTTCATCTCATTTCAAGGATTCTGACTTTATAGTAAGTCTGAACAATATAAGATATAAGAAAGAGAGACTGCTCCTAAAGGAAGCTTAAAGAAAGAACAAAGAGAGAAAGGGAGACTTCAAAAGTTCAATTCTCACAGCAGACCATCTAAATAACTAAATTAATAAAAAGGGAACTTTTGGTGATTTACAAGAACAGTATTTTATAGATATGACTTACATTTAAAACCAGGAAGCACCTCAGATCAAACATTTAAGATACAATTTGACTAGCTGTGTACTAATATCCTGCCACCTGTTGAAACATACAATAAATATGACTGTGACCGAATTGAAATTACTTTTAGAGAGAAAAGTATACAATAAATATGAAAAATCACTGATTTGTGATTTATGCCAAGTGTTAGATGTTTCGTTTGCAGTCTCACAGATGGTTTGCATGAAGAGAAGTTTGATTTCGAATAGAATTTTTAAAAATAACATTTACTTAACTTTATCATAAAGGTGACACAGAAAATTGGGAGAATACAGAGAGTATGGAGAAGTATGTAAAAATTTCTGCCCAGATATTGCTTAAAATTTGTGGATAATTAAACTCCAAACATAAAAGCCAAAATGGCCTGATCGTTTGTTTGCATGTACCCTGGAGTTGGTAGTAGCTCACTCTTTGATGTTTACCCTTCAGCTCTGTCTGGCCCCGGCCTTGTGCGGATGGTGACAGTTTGTATTGAATCCATCAAAACGCATCTGGACAGGCTGGAGGAGGTCACCAGTGAGGCGGGCTGTGTCGACGTGTTAACGCTCATGCGGTGCATCATGCTGGACACCTCTAACATGCTCTTTTTGGGGATTCCGTTGGATGGTATTGACATTTTCATTCTCTTAACTTGACATTCTGCCCTTTAGTAAAGAAGTGGGCTTGCCTGTACATGGTTTTTGTTTAAACATTTTCTACATATTCCTAAAGGTTTTTTCTAGTGTCTCTCTTTAGTTCACTTAAAAGATACAAATTTCCATAAAGCAGAGACCATCTTCTGTTTCTTCTGAATTTCTCCTTGTCGCTCTGAGAAGTGAGATTCTACACACAGTAGCAACTTAACAAATGTGATCACTTCATTCAGTCATTAAAATATCCTGCCACCAATCAAACATACATTTTAACTATTTCCAACCATTCTTTTATATGCATACGTACATGTGCTCTCTTCCCTTAAAGTTACTAAGTAGGAAAACTTTGACTCTATATGATCCCAGTGATGATGCTGTTGCTGCTGCTGCCAGTGGTGGAAATGAGGATGATCATTACATACTATCTACTATGTGCCAAGCAGTAGAAAAAGTGCTTCCCCTAACAGTTTCTCCTTTAACATTTATAACAACCCAGAAAAAAGTGATTTTCCTCATTATAACACAGAAGTGAATATGAAAACATGCAAACACAACTCCACTACCACCAAATAACAAAATATCATTTGGATTAATTCCATCCTTTTGACATTATGTCCAGTTTAATATAATTATTCCTGAGTTTTCAGCAGTGTTTCTTGATTTATACATTCGTTCAACAAATATTTATTGATTACCTATTTATGCAAGGCACTGTTCTAGGTTCTGGAGATAGAATAAGACATAAAGTTCTTGCCTTCAAGGAGCTTATGTTCCAGTGCAGGATAAGGACAATAAACAAATAAAAATATAACATGATATTAGGCAATAAATGCCTCAAAGGAAAAACAGAGCAGAGTAAGATGACAAAGTAGAAGAGGCAGTGGGAATAGGCATATCACAGAGAGGGTGTCAGGAAAGGTCTCTTTTAAATGAGGTCTAAATGAAGTAAGCCTATAAGCCAGGCACAGATCTGGGGTAAGAGCATTTCAGGCAAAGACAAATCATACTTCTACTACTTGTCCAGCCAGCTGAGCTTTAACACATTCTGCCTGCTTTACCATGTTTGGGCCAAAAAGACAAGCTGTGACCTGTACCTTTCTTCTCCCAAGCATTCAATGCCTCAACTCCCCTGCTCTTTAACTACTTAGAAAAGCTGTAGGAAACCCATCTGATTGTCATTTGGATGGAAACCTCCATTCACTCTGAGAATTCTAAGTTACACACTCTCACCTAGTCCTCTTTCAGGCAGGGACCCCATTCCTGGCTTGCCTGTTCTACATACATCGTTCTTATAGTTAGGCAGGAACGTATTTTATAAGTCGCTGCTTGTAGACCCCCGCCCTGTTCTTGGTTGTTAGAAAGGTTTATGTAAAAGGAATGGTAAATCTCTCCATTACCTTCTGTGAAGCTGGAGAACCTGCATAGCCCTGACAAAGGTATATCTATTTCCCTTCTTCTCACTGGGTCCTTGTCAAACTCTCGATTTGCCTGAGGGATCCAGTGTAACCAGAGGAAAGAACATCTCCGTGAGGTCAGAGGGCCTCCCGCCCAAGGGCCTGCCTGTCACACTGGCTATTTGGTGTTGGGCAAGGTTCTTACTTTCTCTAAACTGCAGATTCTTCATCTGCAAAATGATGACACTCCTCTGGCAAGACTGTAAGAATTATATGAGTTCTCTTTCATAAAGTACCTAGCACAATGACTGGTATTTAGCAGTTCTAAAGAAATTGTCTGTTCCCTTCTCTTTTATGTATTGATCCAGTGTAACTGGAGAAAAGCAGGGGTTTTCTTTCCTCTCATATTCAGTTTAATTAACAAACATTCATTAAGAGCTGATGACACACAAACAAGGTACAGGATCTAGCATTAAAGATACTAAGAGGAATTATACTCCAGATTGAAAAGAAATAAGTTGAAAGCTATGTGATGAGTATTGTAAAAGAAAAAAAAAGTGAATAAAGTACTATGAGATGACAATATGATCAAAAGCTATTAATTAGATTTGTACTTAGCATAGATTGTCCATTTAAATAGTTTTGCTTACCCAACACCAAATGAAGTGAAAATGTGGCTACCTACCACAGTATAATGGCATGGCTATTTGTCCTACCCCAGGTACCAGAGTTGGGGCCCTAACAGCCATAATTACTAATCCCCATCTTATTCTTTGTTATCCAGAAAAACAGGAGGAAATTGGAGGCTCAGTCAAAGTGGGGTGGGGGTGGGAGTGTGAGAGTTTCTAGGCTATGTCTGAAACACAAAATTTAAATCTGGCAACTCTCTGGTTAATATGACCAATTTAGGTGCCAAATTAAAATAAATCAGTGCTGGATTGTCTAGTAGTAGTCAGTCATATGGCTAAAACACCCACTGAAAGTGGAAACTTGCCCAGTTTAGAACCCAGATTAGGAGAATCTACAAGGAATGTTCTCTGCTCCAAGCATTCTTGGACTCACATTTTGCTCAACTGCTCTGTTCTCTTTCTGTTCCAGAAACTGCCATCGTGCTTAAAATCCGGGGTTATTTTGATGCTTGGCAAGCTCTCCTTCTCAAACCGGACATTTTCTTTAAGATTTCTTGGCTATACAAAAAGTATGAAAAGTCTGTGTAAGTAACACAAGTTGGGAAGATTTATCAGTGAGACTTGATTGTTTTTCATTCTCTACTATTTTTGGCCTCTTCAGTAAGGTTTCTGCTCTCCAAAGCCCACAAGGGAGCTGTTAAGGTGCCGATGAAACTCTTCTTACAACAGTCTGTCTGAATATAGCCAGGCCAAAGAGTAAAGGATCTTTTGGCTGAGGCAGTTTCTCAGCAAGAAGGCCAAGTGTGTGGTCTGAGAGCTTCATCTCTGGAACTAGGACATGGAATTATATTATATTGTGAATTGAAAAGAAGGGTTGGCTGACCCTACCATTATTATCTATTAAAAACCTCTTTGCATGAAAAATGGAAACACAGAAACAACTGACAATTGTGCTGCTTCTGAATGAATTTAAGATAATTCAACTTGTAGAAATTTATGACAGTCTCAAAAAATTTTTTTTCATACTGAATTAAGAAAACTTTTTTTTTCTTTTTTTAGTTACATATTTTGTGCCTCTGGGGAACCTTGAAACTGTCATTAAATGACTCTGGGCTTAGACTTACCCAGTAGAAAACTGGCAAATGCCCAATGGTCTGTAGGCTAATCAATGAGTTTTAAGAGTACAAACAGCCAGCTACTAGACACTGCCACCTCTAACCATCAGTAGAAAGCCCATGGGACCTGGAGACAGACAGACCTCATTTATATCCTGTCTCCATGAATTAGTAATAAATAGCCTTCAGAAGGTACAAAGTAAAATTTAACCTACCTTCCAGAGTGGAGATATGGGTTAATGAGATAACAGATGTGGAGCGATCAGCACAGAGCATGGCACATGACACTAAATATGTTAGTGTTCCCCTTCCATATGCTCCTATCTTTCCCATATATTCCTGACTATTCCAAATTCTCCATCTCTAAAAATCCCTAAACTTGTTTAAAGACTTAACTTTATCTTATTTGTGGATTTTGAAATTCAATAATATTAGTTTCTAGAGAGGAAGCCAACTTGATGTTGCTTTGTATGTTCTCTTGTGGTTGACGAGTGTTAGGTGGATGATTTGGACACTTGGCTTTTTAGACATTTCACTTAGTTTCCATCAGAGCTTTTTACAGCTGACTTGATCAGTTAGATAAAGAATTCATCTCTTTAATGCATCAAACTTGGTGGTAGTGTTCTGAAGAGTCTCAGTGTGCAGTTCTCAGTCATTAGCCTGGTCCTGGTCTTGGCCAGAGAACTGATAGAAACTTACTGTATGAGACTATACAAACTCCTAGGTTTCTGTAGAAATCAGCTCAGCAGCATCCTTTCTCTCTATAACATCTGCTAATGGTTAATGCACTGGTTTGTATCTTCTATATCCTAGAACACTAAAGACCTAGAGAAAGCATTTAATCTTCCCTGCCTATGCCATTGCAGTAATGTCAATACTTTAAAAAATCCTTAAGGAAAGGATTCTGGGACATCTATCCTACCTCTATTTACTCAATTTTATACTTTTACCTCTTTTAATTCCCAATATTACAAACAGTATTAATTTCTATTTTTCATTTTGGCAAATGCAAGGCTTTTCAGCCACATAATACCTTAAATAGACACTTGAGAGCTAAGCTGGTAACCTAGCCACCACTGTTTTGGTGTAAAATGTATTCAGCGTTCCAAACATACTCACAGATGCATTCTGTAATACATGCAACTGTACTGTAAGCCACAGTCTTCCTATTTTCTGAAAACCATCAGTTTCTCAGTTTTCAAGGGCATATAAATTCAGATGTATAAATTTATGTAGGACCAACACCTAACTTGAATGGGAGGGATAACAGTGGGCATTTTCATAGGCCCCTCATTCAAAATCTTGGATTCTGGCTCACGGAGGAAGTAGATGCTCAGTAGTGGCTGCAGTTCCATCAAAGGACCCTCTCTGACTTAGAGTCTAGGAACATTCCAAAACCTCCCAAACAATTGTGGGGCCAGTGCTTCAGCAGAAATGTTAAGGCTACTCTCAGCCCACCTGGAAGAGAGCACCAAAGTCTACCACTTGAATGATTATCTGTTCCTCATACACTGTATGGATGAATGGATATGAATATATCCCTGGTGATATCTGGATATGTGTGTACCTGTAGAAACACTCACAGAGATACGTGACAGAAGGCATCCTCATTTAGAATGACACAATTACTAGCCTGAAGAGAATATTTCTCAAAGTGTTTGAACATTTTCTCTGAGATGCTCTGCCCCCACCCCCCCCCAAAAAAGGGAGTGTTTTGGTTTGCTAAGGCTGCCAGAACACAAAATACCAGAAATAGGTTGCCTTTTTCAAAGTGGATATATCAGGTTACAAATTTTCAGTTCTAAAGCCATAAAAATGTCCAAAACCAAGGCCATCTACAGGAACATACCTTCACTGAAGAAATGCTAATGGCTTCTGGTGTTCCTCTGTCGCATGGGAAGATGACGTCTGCTGGCTCTTCTCTCCTGGATTAGTTACAAAGTGACCCTCAGCTCTTGGGGGTCCTTCTGGCTTCTCCTGGGGTGTTTTTCCTTCTACGCTTTCACTCTCCGTGAGCTCTTTTAATAGACTCCAGTAAAGGATGAAGACTCACCTTGAATGGGTGGCATCACATCTCCATGGAAACAACCAAAAGGTCCCACCCAACAATATGTCAGCCCCCACAAAATTAGATTAAAAGAATATGGCTTTTCTGGTATATATAACAGTTGCAAACCAGCAGAGGGAGCTTAAAAAAAAAGAAACACAGAGGCTACTTATGTCAATAGCATCAACAGTGTATAGCTGACCATGTCAATAAGAATTTGAAAGAAAGATTCATTGAGCATTTAATGTAATACAGAATATGGTTCCCTGGGATCAGGGAGCAAGACACTTACACAGGAAAACATGCATGGAAAGTCAGAGGCAAGAATAATAGAATTTGGATCTTAAAGTGGCCTTATTGTTCATCCAGTCTGATCCCTTCATTTTAAAAGAAAATCAAGCTCAGAGTCTTAAAGTAGATTACTAAGAAAATTAACAAGGACTAGACCCTCACCTTCTGTTCAACATGTTCTTTCCTTGACCTTGATAGAAATTTTGATTCCTATCAAAATTCATGTATATCTTCATGCAGCCAGTCACTCATCTTTTGGTACCAGTTTTTTTTTACAGCTTTGATTTTGCTACTAGTATCTAGAAAATTTAGCTCACTGATTTCTTAACCTGAAGTAAAAGAGGTATGTAATTTAAACATATTTGTGAAGAAATAAAGCATAAACTCACTTACCCATGGGCACTAATGGCTTCAGTTCAAGCAGGTTATTTTTAAATAAATGGCAAATGAATCAGTCTTGCTAGATGTCTAAACCAAGTACAGATAAATTATACTTTGCTTTTTTTTCCAGTAAGGATTTAAAAGATGCTATAGAAATTCTAATAGAAGAAAAAAGACACAAGATTTTCACAGCAGAGAAACTAGAAGACTGTATGGATTTTGCCACTCAGTTGATTTTTGCCGAGGTACTGACTCAGACTAATCCTAATTCCCACATAACTTATGTGTAACTCTGTATGTATGTACATGTGTATATCCCTCTTGTAATTGTTACACATTTCTATTTTTAAGTATTTTCTCTAGTGCTTCTATAATATCCAATCCAAATAGCCTACATATTAGACATTCAAGCAATAATGACCTTTAAGACTGAAACTACTCTGTGTCTACATAATACAAAACACAACAATGGCAGAGGGAGGAGACATTAAATACATAGATGCTTAGTTAAAATATTCAGTTTTCAGATGAACATTCTCATGTAAAATGCTCACAGGCAAGTACAGGAACATGTAATTTCTACAATTTCATTCTGTTAAGGTTGTTGATCCTTGAGTGTTAATGCCCCTTCCTTTTTGAAATTCTGATTCACTTTTCCAATTTTTCTCCCCTCTTTTGATTGTTCAGAAACGTGGTGATCTGACAAGAGAGAATGTGAACCAATGTATACTGGAAATGCTGATTGCAGCACCTGATACCATGTCGGTCTCTGTGTTCTTCATGCTATTTCTCATTGCAAAGCACCCTAAGGTTGAAGAAGCAATAATGAAGGAAATTCAGACTGTTGTTGGTAAGAATTTATCAAATAAATAATAGAGTTTAAAAAACAACTTCTTCTGCATGCCAGTTTCTAACATCCTAAAAATCTGATGTCAAACAAAATCTCCTATAAAACAGACTACAGAGAAGGGTTCTCATAGAGAACAATACACCAAGTCATTTTGTCACACTTTGATTATACCAAATAGGTTGAAAAGATATTTCTTCCTGTTATTATAAAAATAGTATATGCCCATTGAAAAAAATCAAATAATAAAAAGATTTATAAACTAGAAAGTGACCCCCCCCCCAATCCTTTCCACTCCCTTCCCCAGACTCATTTCCATTCCCCCAGGTTGTTAACAGTTTGCTGTGTATTTTTCAAGATCTTTTTCTGTGTGCACACTAACATACATGGTTGTATTTGCCTGTTTTACAAAAACATAGGATCATGTACAATATTCTGCATCTTATCAATTTAGAAAGTTTTTCTGGGTCCACCCAGGAAAATTACGGTCATTTATAGCAGTCTTTCTGGGTTTCAAGCAGCCCATTCAAAAATGGACTTCCAGGTGGTGGCAAGAAAGGGGAACAGCAAAGGGGAATGATGAGTTTCTCTCTTCCTTCCAAATCTAGTATGCTGGCTCCTTCTTCCCCTCTCCCCTCTCCTCTGGGGAGCCACTAGGTCTCTCTCAGCTTTCCCCTAATACTACCCCTTCCCTACTCTGCCTCTGCCTCTGCCTCTGTCCGACCCCCTTGGTACCATCCTGCTAAAAGTAACCTGATATCACCCCCTTCCATAAAAAACATTGCCACATTCATAAGAAATTAGAATTGCTCTCTGGAAGAAAACAGAATCCTTATTTGACATTTTCTTCAAGTTGGTAATCTTTTTAGGAACACACTTCTTACATATAGAAGAGATATCATTAATGACGTAGATGTTTATCTCATAACCTTGCACAGTCCCTGTGAGATAAGTTATTTGGATGTGGAAGGGTACCATCTTTTAAAAATTACTTGAGTGCTGCTTGAAATAGGTGACAAGAAGGAGGAATTTCAAGATGAGTCAAGTGTGTGAGAGAAGAGGTCTACAGATGAGCCACCTGTAGGTGGAAAATTGCTGGGCCAGGTAAAGAGCAAAGGGCAAGAATAACATCTGGTTTCAAATTTCAGAATGTTTTGTTAAGTGCGTACTATCAGGTTCTGCATCAGGTGCAGGGGCACAGGAGTGAACAACAAGACAGTGTGAAACAAATAACCTTAATGGAGTGAAGAGAGAGAGAAGAGTAAAGATAGAGTTTGGGGAATAAGGGGGGAAGTTGCTTTTAAGACCACTTGTCTTTAATACAATTTTAACATGTTTTGCTTGAGAGGTAAAAAGCGTTATGTCCTTCTTGATGTTCCCCTAAAACTTCAACAGGCCTCTGCAAAGATGGATAAACCACAGAGTCATTCAGATGTGTATAGGAACTCCCTCCAGATACAGATATGGTAACTACTTCCTAGCAAATGCCTCTGGTTATTTCTCCATCACCTTTCCTTCTACCTCCCACCCCAGATATCCATATCCTATTAGACCCCTGAGCAAGCAAAGAGCAGTGTGTGGGGGACCAAACATCAAGAGGCTCTCTTTGTTCACTGAAAAGCTATAAATGACTTAGTGTTACAAGAGACAGGGCTGCCATGTGGCACTGAGTCATTTTTGATTCTGAAAAAGTGGCAGGCCATTTGAGAACGCTCTAAAGCTTTCTCAAGTCTGGGAAGAAGTCATATGAGCCTCTTTAACCAGTGCCAGGCCAATTTCAGACAGTGGGGGTATCTGTCACTCTCCAGTTCACCTGAGGCTGACTGAGGCACCTATTTCACTGAAGTGGAGAGAGGGGAGTTTATGCAACTCTATCTCAACAAGACGTTCTTGAGGAAGTAGGAAGGGACATTTAGTGATCTGTTGTGGGCAGATGACAACACAGGTAATAAGGGGAGAAAATTTCATTGAAACTAATTAAATTCACATCTCACTTTAATTAAGCAGACCCTCACTTTAATTAAGCAGACAACACAGGTAATAAGGGGAGAAAATTTCATTGAAACTAGTTAAATTCACATCTCACTTTAATTAAGCAGACCCAGGCTAAATATCCATTGATGGGAATGTTAATAGTGGCTACTCTGCTTATAAGAAATGAATGGCCCCTATAATTTAGAGTAGGGGACAATAACTCAAATACTCTAAGTCAAGAAGATGAAATTAATGTTTGAGAGCAGGTGAGTTGTGGTCTCCTGAAAATGCAGAGTGTATGCCCCTTCTAAAGGGCCCACTGGCCTGGTCCCTCAACTTCAACCCACTGTTGCCACCTGGAAACAAGGGCCTGGTGTAGCCAGGTTTTCTGAATCTTCTGGAAATCCAGACTTTTCTATGAAATTCTCATTTTAAAGATAATTGACTTTACATTTCAATTAAAAAAAAAAAAAACACTCTGGGCCCAGCATAATATATTTGGCCCTGGTTGCTGGTTTACAACTTCTAATTTAGGGCCTATGCTTTAGAAACAGAGGCATAACATTTTTTTTTGACCAAGAGCAAACTGCTCTGTGGAAACTATATGAACGTTAATGCCCATCACATATGGAAACTAACATTACTTTCTTTGTCCTTTTTATCTGTTCCCACAGGTGAAAGAGACATAAGGATTGATGATATGCAAAAGTTAAAAGTAGTAGAAAATTTCATTTATGAGAGCATGAGGTACCAGCCTGTTGTGGACTTGGTCATGCGCAAAGCTTTACAAGATGATGTAATTGATGGCTACCCAGTGAAAAAGGGGACCAACATTATCCTGAATATTGGAAGAATGCATAGGCTTGAGTTTTTCCCCAAGCCCAATGAATTTACTCTTGAAAACTTTGCAAAGAATGTAAGAGCCCTTCCTTAAAATCAACTGTACCACACTCGAAAATGTCAACTGTTAGATCTGTTCTGGTTCTGAGTGTTTGTACCATGTACATTTCATTCTTTTTGCTAGTTCCCCTCTGTTGTCTCACCAGGAACACATACTTCCCCTAGCTTGGAAAATGGCTACCACATTTGTCTTCCAGTCAAGATGGTGGGTCTCCAACTGTAGGAAGCACCTACATGGTAGCCACAAAATAGGTCAAAATGGGAAATATCCAGGCCATTTTTTTGGCTATAGTGAGGCTAATTGTTTTAATCCCAATCAACTGACTTTTCAATTTAAATGTATCCATTTGCCATCATGTAGATATAGCAGCAGCACCATCTAAGCAAAGGAAAGTCTACTTCTGCTTCAGATGAAAATCTAACGAGATCAAAAGACTTGGTTTTGGCAATCTGCCTTTGGTCCATTAAATAGTCCCATGAGCAGTAAGCCTCCTTTCTACAAAGGACTTGATAACTGAAAGGGTCAGCCTTTTCTTTTTCTTTAACTGTTATACACTAGAGATTCTGTCTTAGTTATGTTAAATTTTAAACAAAAGTGTTTTTAAATCTGAATTATCCAGACTGTTTCTTCCATTTGCATATGGTGTAGGTAGATGCTCTTACTTATTCCAGTTCTCTAATTCATTCTGTTTCTACAGAAGCAATTCAGACAATGCCACATATAGTCAACTAGTCAACAAAAACTTATTAAACAACTACTACATGCCAGGTAGTATGTAAGTCTAGATGTAGACTATACGGATATAGTCCCCATCCACAAAGATTTTATAACATGGGCAAAAAGTAGTAATTTGTTGCTTAATTAAAAATGTACTGATAGGCCAGGAATCCCATCTTTGCCTGAACTTTTCCCTTTTCATCAGGTTATATGGTATCACACAAAAAGAATCTTTGCCTGGTGACTTGCAAAACAGTAGTAAAGCTGTGGCCACTCCAAAGAGGTAGTTTATATGACTAACTGCATTGTGAAAAGCAAAACTGGGGACTGCCTGAGGTTAGGTCTGTAAAACAATGGGCAAATCAAACTGATTGGAGTTTAGGGCTTATTTGAGTGACAGCTATTTATCACAGTGAAGAAGCAATATGGCTGAGACTCTGAAACAGCATTCTAACCAACCAGTGTTTTCAGGTGAGTCAAACAGAGACTGTATGATTCTAGCCTTTAAAACCCTCGCTAACTGTCTGATCACTTTCATAGGTTCCTTACAGGTATTTTCAGCCATTTGGTTTTGGGCCCCGTGGCTGTGCAGGAAAGTACATTGCCATGGTGATGATGAAAGTTATCCTGGTTACACTTCTGAGACGATTCCACGTACAGACAATGCAAGGAGGGTGTATTGAAAACATGCAGAAAATAAATGATTTGGCCTTGCACCCAGATGAGACTGGCAACTTGATGGAAATGATTTTTACCCCAAGAAATTCAGACAAGTACCTCGACTACTAAAGAAGACTGGTCAGTATGTACTCTGGAGTGTTTCTCATATGTAGTTCACATGGAGATCATCCATCCTTGCCTCGTAATGTCATCCTCACAGTGAACGTTCAGTGATCTGTTGTATTTTATAGGCTTACCTCCTATGGGTTGTTAGCAAGCTGGGAGCTATCGGTCATGTTAACTTGTCCAAACCAGAGAATTAGGCTGCAAGAGAAAAGACAAAGGCCAAGAGTCTGTGGGGGAAATAGTCACTGGAGAAACTGTAGGCCCAAAAGCCCAATTCCACAAACTGTGTTTTGGAAAGAATAGGCTAGTAACAAAACTTAAGTCCTGCTTCCTAAAGGATCTCCACTGCTAGTATGGATAAAAGGTACTTTGATTTAGTTTTTAGTGGGACTGAGGACTGCATTATTCATTGTCCTTGTTGAAGTGCTTACAAATTCAGCATTTGATTTTCCCCATGAATTATCTCAACGAACTCTTGTTTATCGACATGTGACCAGTGTGTGGTAAAATTTAAATCTGAGAATATTCTTTCCCAGTCTCTCGATTCACGCCTCAGTCACCTATCTCTGCTACAATGGTGCAGATTCAGGTAACACAACTTAATTTAGTCACATTCTGACTAAGATATAATTAGGGCTAAATATCTGCTGTAGGAAAAACAAAATCACACCATGAATTTCAAATTCCAATAAAAACCCTTCTCTCATGTTTGTCTTGTTACTTAGTTTCATTAGTGTGGTTAACCAAGAGATGACCTTAGATAGTGGCATCTATTAACTCTTGCAACAGCTCCTATGACTTGAGGGAATGGAAGTCCTGTATGTAATTCCACAATCCAGCAGGTGCAAACTCCTAAGGAGTGTTCCCCCCATCCCTTTATCCTTCTCCCTCAACACTCCCCCACTTCCTTTCTTTTTTTCATGAACCCAAAAGCCAAAGCCAACAGATCAGTAGGGAATGAGTTTGGGGTAGAACCCCTGCAATCAATTTTTATCCCATCTCAGATATTACATGACAAAAAATAATTTAGAGATTTAAAAGTTACCAAGTTTATTGAATCACTGTGTGTAATCATGGACAAAATGCATATTTTGAAATGAATTCTCTACAGGGAATCAAATAAGTGGATTAAGTTTCCAAAAACCACCTGTGTTATATACAGCCAGTATGGCTTCATTTACCGAATCCCATTTAAAACTGAAAAATTCAGTTATTTCAAGGATATTTACAAATATACAAATGTTTGCCATTGAGTCAATATCTACCCAACATTTGAATATTCTTTTCATTTTATTGCTTGGCAATAGGACAACTGCTGAGTATAAAGAATGTGAGCTCCTGGAAAGTAGGAGCTATTTGCTTCCTTTTGTAATCCATCCCCATTCCCAATTCTGACTCCCCAAGTTTATTCTCAAGATCAGTATAGATTAGACATACTTGCTCATAGATACTCTCAACTGACTTTATAAACGAAGTAAAGAAGAGATAGGTATTCTAAGAATTCAACGATAGACATAATAAAGAAGGAAATATTTGAATTTGGAATTATTTGGATCATTTATATGGCCTAAACATACACAGAAATAACACTGTATATCCGGATATGTCTGTAATCAGGCCTAGACAATCATCCAAATAATTCAGATCCCTGAAAGCAAGACCAGGATTTTAGATTTACTAGATCCAAGTTAACTTACACAATGATTATTAACATGCTTTTTACTTTGTCTTTGCTAGAGCTGCATGGTAAAAGAAAACAAAGTTTGTATCACTATACCCACTAATCTAATTCCCTTGGAATATCTATGTATATATTCTATGTATATATACAGCCAATGTCTGTGTCTGTGCAATCAAAATGAAATGGAAAGCTGATCTATTTGTATACAGTTAATGCGGATAAAAAAGAAAATATGCTGAAGAAAACTGGTGTGGTAAGAGAATGGAAAGTCCATGAAGAGGGAAAGTGCTGGTTTGAGTTTTCCAAGCAAACCCTTCCAGGATAAAATTATCTGGGTAATTGTTGAACTTTACACTCTGCTTGGCCTGTGCAAATGAACACTATATGTTTGTACAGGCTAAGGAATTTGGAATACCACTGACTTCACAGTAGGCTGATGAAAAGACATTTGAAAATCCTTTTTCTCTTCGGAATTCTTCCTTGTATGTGCTGTGGATTCTATTTTATGATCATGTCTCAAAGAACTGGGATGTGTATATTCTTGGTGAAATGGATGCATCGAAGAGCTCATCACTGTCAAACTGTGGAGACAATTGTACCCTCCTACCTACAGATGTACTGGACATCCCAAAACCTTCAATGGCATCCCACTTTTCCCTCCCCCAAATGGAAAATAATCCCATTCAGAAAGCCCCCCACATTATTGATAAATGCTAGCTGGAAATTGTCACATTTTATGTCTAAGCACACCATTCATCATCCATGGTGCTGATATTCAACCTAAGTGTGGCACCAGCCCACCGGGAAGAATGCTAAATAGACCCTCCTCAATCTCCTGTATGAGTTGGGCTCCAGGACTACATCTCTCAACCATATTGTGGAAAGAGTTGCTTAATTAAATTCTGTTAGATTAATAAATTACTTGGAATTTGTGGTACTTCCAGTTGGACTCAGCTCAACGAGCAAAGTTAAGAGCTTAAAGCTCCAGGGTTCAGAGCTCAGACAAGGCTTACCTCACTGAACACTTCCATTCCCTTTCTTCAGCTCTTAGGAGATGTTCCTCCAGGTCTAAGGAGTGAATAACCTTGTTTACACCAAGTCAAAAACAAATGGAATGCATTTAGATAGGGCAATGTGGTGACCTAGGCCAGCCCACAGGTGTGTGTACTCTACCCTTTATTCTCTGTCAAGAAAGTATTTCAAACTGCAAAACAAATGAAAATTATTACAAAATTACTGTAAGAATAATTCCACACTAATTTATATCCAAAAGCAAATGGTTCACAAACATCAGTATTTTAACTTATTAATAAAATAGTTCTTGCAACAAAGGTCATAAATTACAAGACACAGAAGTTGAAAGCCTGTGGCCCAGGTGATCTTTTAAAGTTCTTTTTATCTCTAATTAAAGACTCTATGTGCAGGGAGGCAGTGAAGACACAAATTTGGAATCAGACTTGTCATTTTAAAAAAAATATATATTTTTATTGAGAAATAGCCACACATGTACAGTCCAACCATATTATACAATCAAGGCTCACCATATCATCACATAGTTGTGTATTCATCATCATGATCATTTTTAAAACATTTGTATCACTCCAGAAAAAAAGGAGAAAAAAAACCCTCATATATCCCATACTCCTTACCCCTCTCTCTTACTGACCAACAGTATTTCAATCTACCTAAATTTCACCCTTTATCTCCCTCTATCCTCTATTTCTTTCTTTTTTTTTTATTCTTTTAACCTATCTGTCCATACCCTGGATAAAAGGAACATCAGACATAAGGATTTCACAATCACAGAGTCACATTGTAAATGCTATATAGCTACACAATCTTCAAGAATCAGCACTACCAGAACACAATTCAACAGTTTCAGGTACTTCCCTCTAGCCATTTCAATATACCATAAACTAAAGGGATATCAATATAATGCATAAGAATAACCTCCAGGATAACCTCTCAAATCTGTATGAAATCTCTCACCACTGAGACTATATTTTGTCTCATTTCTCTCTTCCTCGATTTGACCAAGAAGGCTTTCTCAGGTCCTGGCTTACGCCCAGGAGTTAGGTCCCACACTGCCAGGGAGATTTACACCCTGGAAGTCATGTCCCATGTAAGGGGGAGGGCAGTGAATTCACCTGTTGAGTTGACTTACCGGAGAGAGGCCCTATCTGAGCAACAAGAGTTGCTCAGAGTCCAGGGGTGACTCTTAGGCATATTTATCAGTAGGCTTAGCTTTTCCTTCACAGGAATAAGCTTCATAGGGGCAAGCCCCAAGATTGAGGGTTCATCCTATTGAACTGGTAGTTCCCCCTATTTATGAGAATATCAGGAATTCCCCAAATGGGGAAGTTGAATTTCATTTCCTACTTTCTTCCCAGTCCCCCAAGAGGACTTCAAAAATACTTTTTTCTTCTCTGCCCAAATTACTCTGGGACATATCACGGCATCACACTAACCTGTACAAACCAACAAGATCTCACACTGTATTCAAGATTCCATGTAATTATGGTGTTCAGGTAAACTGCCCATACACACTAAATTAAACAATATGCCACCCAAAATATAAATTTTGCACCAAATAAACATCTCTTCCTTTGGCCTTGCAAAGAGGTTGAAGTTTGAAAATATGGGCCCAATCATCCTTTACCCAGTATTCTGATTTACCTTAATCCTATCCAGACCAGCTTCATTCATATCTCTAGACAAAGTCTGATGACTGTTTCAGCTTTTTAAACAATTGCTGAGTGGGGTAATGCTGACTTTCACAGCTTCAGTGCTCTAACTCTGAGTCTCAGGTGTCAGAAGAATACCCAAAGTTTCAGGGAATGATGAGGTTATATACAAACAGCTCAGTATTTCAGAATTTAGAAATATCAGTTTCAACTCCTAAGTATATGTGACTCCTGTAAGAGCTTATAATCTAGGAACCTTTATGATATCAGCCTTTTCTTAACATTGTCCTCTGAACAAACCTTTTAATCTCTCTGTGCCCCAGTTTTCTCATCAACCCAATGGGGATAATTACCTCATAAGATTACTGTGAGGATTAAAAGGGATAATATATGTGAAGCTCTTTGCGCAGCATCTGGTCCATGGGGAACTCTCAGAAGCACTGCACATGGTGATGGTGTTGAGTCACAGGCCTACTCACGACACCCTCAAACCTCTTTTCATGCAGTAGAGGGGGCAAAAGATGGCTCAGATGCTTCACATCTATTACCTCATTTTAAGTTTCACAATTATTTATTACTATAATCTCTCCAATAATTACCACATTGTATGGACAAGAAGCCCGAAACCCAGAGTTTGGGGACTTCCACACAGGTACTCAGCTAGTAAGTGGGCAAAGCAGGATTCCAGCCCCTCTCATTCCAAGCACTTGTCTGTATTGTGCTGCCTTTTTGCAAATGGACTAACTGTTGAAAGTCTGGGGATTCCTGACCCAGTTTCCCTGCTCTTTAGTCATCTCATGCTGGCAAACCACAGCAG
Source organism: Myrmecophaga tridactyla (assembly GCA_004026745.1). NCBI lineage: Eukaryota > Metazoa > Chordata > Mammalia > Pilosa > Myrmecophagidae > Myrmecophaga > Myrmecophaga tridactyla. The sequence goes on along the minus strand of PVIY010000745.1, from coordinate 2,257 downwards.
GGTGCTCATACGCCACCTCGCTCCCCAAAAGAATTTGAGGCAAGTATACTCAGTTTCTTCATCCATTAAATATGGATGATACTACCTTAACTACCTCCCATATATGAGGATCTCTCTCAAAAGAGACAGTATATGGGCAAGTCTGTAAAAGTACACGAATACAAGGTGATAGAACCAATATTTGGATTCCAACAGCTGCCTCAAGGAAATTATCAGGTTCCATTAGACTGTTACCTAACCATTAGGAACACGCATTGTTTTGCACAATTTTAATTTATTTAAGATTGGTACTACATTAAAAAATTACAGAGCAGAGGAAAAATTAGTAATTTCTTATAGCATACTGTGGGCAAGCCAAGTTTCTTGATGGCCATAAAATTTCCTTCACATTGGCCAAACTGGCAAATACTAAGAAGATTATTCTGCAGTTTCTTCTTTTGGTAATTATTCTAGAAATGAATGAAATATTCAGTTGCTCACCTAGTTATTTTCAAATAGTCAGGTATTTGGCAAGAAGTAGACATGGCCAGAAATAATGATTAAATCATTATTTAGGCCTAGGTAAACCTAAATGGACAAGTAGCTGAGACTACACCACCCATCTGCCTCTTTCCTATTTCAGATTGTTGTGAAAGTATATTCATTCTTTCAGGCCAAGAAAACAGTAAGTTAACTGCAGTTGCTTTCTTACTATACTTAGTCCTTTATGTAATCATTCTATTTAACTTCCAATAATACTACAAGGTAGGTATTATCCCCATCTTACAGATGAGAAATTTAGGTTCAGAAGATGAGCTAGTCATTGACCCAGTCCATCTCTTTTTTTTTTTAATTCCTCTGCTACCTGCTTAATAGTTTCCCTCTTCTACTCACATGACCCATGTCTCCAGTTCTCTTATCAAAAACTGCTTCATTCACAACCACCAAAAGAAGGAAGCAATTCAAGTTGCTACAAATGAATGGATAAACAAAATGTGGTATACACATACTATGAAATACTATTTAGCAATAAAAAAATGAATGAAGTTCTGACACAGGTTACAACATGCATGAATCTTGAAGATATAATTTAAAGTGAAATAAGCCAGACACAAAAGGGAAAATATAGTGTGATATTACTTATCTGAAAGCTATGCAGATTCAGAGTCAGAAACTAGAAAACAGGTTACCCGGGGCCAGAACAGAGTAAGGAATGGAGAGTTAATGCTTAACTAGTATAGAGTTTCTATTTCGGATGATGGACAAGTTTTGGTAATGGACGATGGTGAAGGTACACAACACTGTGGATGCAATAAGACCACTGAATTGCATATTGGAATATGGTTAAAATGGGAAATTTTAAGTTTTTAAAAACCATAGACCTGCACAATAAAGACTGAATACTAAGGTAAAGTGTGGACTATGGATAATTGTATAATTATAATAATATTGCCTCATCAATTGTAACGAAGTTACCACACTAATGCAAAATGTTAATAATAAGGAATACTGGCCAGTGCAACAGTGGTTCAGTGGCAGAGTTCTTGACTGCCATGCCGGAGACCCGGGTTCGATTCCCGGTGCCTGCCCATGCAAAAAAAAAAAAATTTAATAATAAGGAATACTGTGGGGAGCTGCAAATTTATAGACTGCTGTATTTTCTGCACAATTTTTCTGTAAACTGGCAACTTCTCATTAAAAAGAGAAAGAGAGGGAAAAAACAGCAGAGGGGTTAGCTGAGAGTAAGAGGTATCTAGAATGAATAGTAGATAAGGGTCACTAGGCCTCAAACAAGCTGCAAATGCAGGGGCTATAGTTTGTCCAACTACCTTTTTCTTCTAAATTTGCATTAGAGAGAAGCCCACTGGAATCCTAGAGGTGCTGTTTCCAGAACTTATACAAAGATGTGGATTAAAAATGGCAGAAGGGATGGCCAGTGGTGAATACAGTGATATGCTGCCAGACTCCCCTTCAGGAATGAAGGACTTACTCCCCCCAGTTTCTGGAAGTGCTGCAAGCAGAAGCCCTCAGCTCTCAACCTCCTATGGGGATTAGCTTGGCTGAAGAGAACTGCTTTACCCAAGGTCACACCTCCTTCCTAGGATGCCTAACATCTAATGACTGTTCGACACAGAAACTTAACATCCTGGTCCCCGGCCCAACTCAGGACAACTATGAAGGGTCTTCAGAGCTCCCCATACAGCTGGCTGGGGCCTCAATTGAGACTGTATCACAGCTCAACTTTATCCTCTGTGCATCTCTGCTTCCTTCCCTTTCA
>PVIY010000744.1:156452-182048 GCA_004026745.1 Myrmecophaga tridactyla | reverse complement strand
CTTAATATTATCACATAGTTGCATATTCATCATTTCTTAGAACATTTGCATCGATTTAGAGAAAGAAATAAAAAGACATCAGAAAAAGAAATAAAACGATAATAGAGAAAAAAAGATTATACATACCATACCCCTTACCCCTTGCTTTCATTTATCACTAGCATTTCAAACTAAATTTATTTTTTCATTTGTTCCCCCTTCTAACCCACTCTTAACAGCTTCATCTCATCCATTCACACCCTCCCATGCCAACTCCATACACACACACTCTTTATACCTCTTCCTCCTTCCCTTCTTTAATCCACCCTCTGTGCCTTCCCTCAGGCCCCTAAAGCTGGGCACTTTTTACTCCCCCAGGGAAAAGCCCTCAGCAACAAAAACGACTAGATGGGCCTCGTGGTGGGGGTCACCTGCCCTGGAGGTAAGAGTTGGTGAGATTCCGGATCTTTATCTCTTTCCTGTTATAGTGGTGCATGATGTCCCGTGCCGCTCCGGGCTCAGACGCCCTGGGTGTGAATCTCAGGTCTGCCACTCATTAGCTGTGGGACATTGAACAAGATACTTAACTTTTCTTTTCTTTTTCAATGTTTTTTTTTTAATAAAATTTAACATATATACAAACCAAAGAAAGAAAAAGCAATAATTTTCAAAGTATACTTCAACAAGCAGTTACAGAACAGATCACAAAGTTTGTCATGGGCTACCGCTCCACCATCTCAGATTTTTCCTTCTAGCTGTTGCACTGGAGGCTAGAAGGAACATTAATAGAGTGATTTAGCAGCCATACTCGTTTGTTAAAACCTATTTCTGTTATAGCTCCTCCTTTTCCTTTGATTCTTCTCCCCATCTGTAGGGATCTTTGAGCAATGCCCATTCTGACTGATACTTTACTTTTCTGTACCTCATTTCCTTATCTGTAAAACTGGGGATATTAATGACAGTTTCCACATGGAGTTGTCGTGAGGACTCACTGTTTTACACCAAGGACACATAAAACAGTGCTGGCTCAGAGTAGGGCTACGTGTTATCTATTGCTATTATTATGCTCATATATTTTCCCATATGATTAGCAATACTCATCAGGGACATCAGAAAGGGGACAAACTAGGGGAAACTGAGACTCCTACAGTTTAGCTCATCTTGAGGGAGAAAAGAGTGTGGCATTAGGACTAAAGAGGAAAGCAAGGCAGGCAAGTGCCAGCGAGTGCCAAGCCCGAGAGGGCCTCTGATGGACTGAGGAGGGACCCTGGGGCTTATAAAGGTCTGTGTGGTTCCTGCACTGGTTTTCCAGTGACACTGGGAATTCTGGAAAATTCTAGGTCCCTAGTAGGCAGCCTACTGGGTGCCAGGTTAAGGAGAAGCTCGGGGGTCTACGTGATTGATTAGAATGTTCATACCTGGATTCAGATTCACGAGTGTTATTGATTGTGAGGTCTTATACCTCAGTTTTATTTGATAAAAAATGGAAATAATATTAATATATACCTCATAGATAGTTACTAATATTACCTTATAATAGTAAATAATACATACATTTATAATTGTCTATTACAAATACTATTAATATTATATACTAATATAAATAAAGTGCTTAGGAGAATGCTTGGAACATAACTGCTTAATGACTGAATCTTGGAAAAAGAGAGAAAAACATGGTGAAATAAACCCTTAAGAATATACAACGGTGAACCACAGAAATCAGATTTACAAATCAGACTTGAAGTGCATTAGATATTGGGATAGACTGGCCAAGATGATTTTCTGGCTCTAAGAGCCAAGGATGTTAAGGAGAGTGGGTGTGGCCCATCGTCGCACGGACACTTGATTCAAGCACCAAGTATTTCCGCGGGGAGAAGCACCTTCAGGGCCGTCCCCAGCCCAGCCCAGCTCCTCTGACAGCAGCGCCTCCCGGCCAGTGCCCCGCGGCCCCCACCTTCACCGGCACAGGCTGTGCCCCACACAGTCTCCTCACTCCCTGCAGGGCTCATCCTTCCCTTAAAATCGGAGCCCCACTGGACAAGTCATCTCTCTGGGTTTGAGTTTCCCTCTCTGTAAAGTGGAGATTCCTGCTCAGCCTATTTCAGGGCGCTTGTGGTGAGGATAAAGTGAATTCGTGGGCCTGGAGGCACTTTGTAACCTGCCAGTAGCCGAGGCGCGTTATCACGTTTATTGCTTTGACTTCACCGTGCTCGGTCTAAGACAGTCACTCCCCAGCACGTTGTGTCTCTAGGAGACGAGACTTTGGCCCAGGGAGGGCCGATTCTGAGAATAACATGGAAAATATAAATCAGTGATTGGCCCAGGCGCCAGTTATCTTCCCCAGGAATGGGGCCTCGGCCTGGCCGTGTACCCACTAGAATCCAGGAGCCCAAGGAGGACAGGGCTTCACTAACCAGCCCTCCGGCCAGCTCCGCCCAGGGCAAGGGGCTTCTCCAGACATCACCAGCGGCGGCCCCAGACCGCCCTGGCCACGCCTCCCGTCACACAAAGCTCTTCCCCTTATGGGGAGTTTAGCTACCGGGAAGCTCCTCCTTGGGGTGCAGCCCTGTGTGTTTCTCCGTTAGTGTATGCGTGGGCTCCCTGGCTTCCCTTGGAGCAGACATTCTTCCCACCCGGCGGCCCTTCAGATATTTCAGTGTCATGGTTAGGCTCAGCCCACATGAACTTGACGGTCAAACGGTAGCGGCTTGAGCTGCTGCAGATGGGAAGGATGTGCAGTAAGGGGACCCCAGGGCCCAGGCATAGCCAGGTTCCCAACAATAGGGATTCCATTTTATGCTCACACCAGCCTAGAATAATTTTACTCCCTCACCTAATTGAGCAGAACCAAGCATCCCCATAACCAGAGTACAAATTGAGGGGGAGGCCATTATCTTGCAATAAGCAGCAATCAGAAGCTGTATGCAAAGAATATCGGAGAGAAGCAAACCTCCTTATCAACACAGATGATAATGCTTTGGTACATAAAATGAATTTTGACCAATCAATGAAAACCTTTCCAACTGTTAGTAACAAGGGAGGGTTCTGTTATAGGGAAACAGCCACCTTGAGCATGCTGGGGATTCAGCATAGTGGCAAGAATAGGGCAGAATTCAGAGGGACTCAGAACTCAGAACTCACAGTGAGAAATCCCAGAAAGCAGGGAATTGGAAATACCAGAATCCCACAGTTGATTGCATTCATAGCTGTTTTGTTACTAGTGTTGGACAGTGTAAATGGCACAGGACACAAGCATTGTTGCAGCTGTAATTTTCTCCAGCCTCTTTGCCTTGGCCCCACGCACCATGGGACTTCTTCTTCTGTCTCATAACAACATGCTGGGTAGATTCCATGTGAGCCTGTGGATTGGGGGTATTAGAACTCCAGTCTAGCTCAGTCCTGTTTAAAACTCCATCTTATTATACATGTAGAACAGAACGATCAAAAGTTAAGAATGTTTGAGTTTGTTTGGCGTTTATTGGTATTTCAAAAAAATAAAAAAAATAATTAAAAAAATAGAACTCCAACTTAACTGATTCAAAACTTTCCTCAGAAAACTGCTGATTTACAGGAAATACAGAGGAACATGTTAAATACTCACTTGGGGGTTGCAAAAGCAAAACCCACACTCTGGGGAAATAATATAAGACATATGACACAGATTCTTCAAAAAATAAATTCCAGGGTCGGGGGGAGGCAGTGGTGGAAGAGTAACCTGTAGATTAAAAGAGATTTAAAATATATATCAACCAATGATAATGAATGGCCCTTGCTTGACTCCAAATTCAAAGAGTAAAAAATAAACATTTGACATCAAGCACTGACTGTTATTATTTGACATCAGGTAACCATTAAGTTTCTTAAAGTGTGTCAACAGTGTTCTGATTGCATTTTTTCTTTTTTTATTACAGAAGTTGTGGGTTGACAGAACAAGCATGCATAACACACAGGATTCCCATAAACCACCTGATTGTTAACACCTTGCATTGGTGTGAAACATTTTTGATAACTGATGATAGCACATCTTTATAATTGTTCTGTTAACTGTAGTTCATGGTTTAACTTAGGGTTCACTATTTGTGCAGTTCCATGGTGTTTTTAAAAATTTTTATTCTAGTAACATATATAAAACCTAAAACTTTTTAATATTAATATTTTAGTACTAATATTAGCATTTTTAAAAAGGTACTTACCTTCTAAAAATTTTTATTGTGGTAGCATATATATATACATATATATTTATACTTATATATATGCACATATATAGCATAAAAGTTGCCGTTTTCACCATTTTTAAGTGTACAGTTAAGTGACATCAATCGCTCTCACAATATTGCACAACTATCACCACCATATATATCCTTAACTTCTAGGGATTTGTTTCAATTTGATGCAAGAAGTGGGACATCTGCATGAAGTAAGATTGGCTGTGAGTTGATAATTGTGGAGTAGTTGGACTGTTTCAATGGTGGCCCGTTTCCAAGAGTACAAAAGTGGGAGCTGCCAAACCCTGCTAAGACTTAGGCCTTGAATTGGCTCAGCCTCGCTCCTTCCTCCTACTGGTCAAGGGGAGTCATAGTCCAGGCCAGATTCCATGATGGAGGGAGGCCTTGTTCCCTGAGGCATCCTTCACTGGGGCCATCTTTGGAGACCCTTACCCAGCCAACAGGGCATCCTGCCTCCACTACCCCAAGACTCAACCTCCCCTCAATTCCCAATCCATCTGCCCACATAGAGGCTGTAGTGGGTATGTTAGTCAGGGTTCTTTAGAGAAACAGAACCAACAGGAGAGATCTGTAAATATGAGATTTATAAAGGTGTCTCATGCAGCCGTGGGAATGGAGGAGTCCAGAATCCATAGGGCAGGCTGTGAAGGGTCTGGACGAACTCCACAGGAGAGGCTCACTGGCTGAAGAAGCAGTGAAAGAGACTTTCTTCTTCCTCAAAAGTCTTCAACTGATTGGATTCTCTCACTGGTAGGAGACACGCCTTAGCTGATCATCTGATATAATCTGATGCAATCAGATCTGATGTAATCTGATGTAATCAGTCACAGATGCTATCAAATGACTGATGATTTAATACACCAGCCTTCTGGTTTATCCACCAGTCACAAAATATCCTTGCAGCAATAGTCAGGCCAGTGCTCGCCTGACCAGACAACTGGGCATCACCACTTGGCCAAGTTGACAGCAGAACCTAACCATCGCAGCGGATGTGCTCAAACCCCCATGTTAAGTGCACTGCCACTGCCATCTACTCCAATCCCATTAATGTGGCTCACGAGGCCCTGGCAAAGTTGGGCCCCTGCCTACCTTTCCTACCTCATCTCTGCACACAGCATCCTCTCACCTGGGCTCTATTTCAGCCCTTTGCATGCACCTGCCTTGCCCTTAGAAGCTTTTGTGGGGGCTGTTTCCCTAACCAGCTCCCACTCCCAACCCAAGCTCACATTTCTACCTGGCTATCTGTCCTTCAAGTCCTGGTTTGGATGTTAACCTGTTGTAAGAAGCCTCCGTCCAAGGTAGACACAGTGCTGGGCCACTCAGGGCCCTTTTCCAGGAAGGACTTGCCGTGCAGCCTCAGCCTGCAGCTCTCAGCTCCACACCCAGTGATAGCAAAGAAAGCAGAGGAAGAAAACCTGGCCGGGACCCTCCAACAGGCCGTCCTGCCAGGCCTGCATCTCAATTTGATTTCTGCCTCTGCCCAATCCTACCCCCTTCTCCTTTTCACAGGCATTGATCCCTACTAAATACCTTGCACCCCCAAACCCACTTCAACACTGTCCCCTGAGAATCCAACCTACAATACCTTCCTATGTACATCTGCCCCCAACTCTGGGCAGGTGCCCCTTTAGTTAACGATGCTTTTCCCAGGCCATCATGCCATCATCCTGCATTAAAACTGTGTCCGTGAGAGTCTGTATGTATCTACCACTCAACTATAAACCGCAAGCCCCGTCAGGCAGAGTTTGTGTCCATCTTGCTCACCTTAATATACTCGGCTCAGAACCTAGCACAATTCCCGGCTTATAATTGACATTCAATTAACTCACAAAATAAATAGTGAATTTTATTGAGACTTTCTGAGGTTTGGTCTGAGAAGTCATTGTTAATGAAATGAAAGCACCAACATTTCAAAGGCACAGGAGTTTTTAGAGAGCAAACCATTTTTTTTTTTAAATGAGTGGCTTATTAAGAGAAGTAAGGTGAAGTATGCAATGGGTGTAGCCATTCTTTCCATCTATAAATAGGTGACTTTGTTACCTGGACATGACATTCAGGGACACCTTCCCACAGATATGTTCAAAGGGAGATTTTTTAAACACTCACAGAAGCTGAATACTGAACGGAAACTGATGCTCCCTGGGGTATGGAGGATGAGAGGTGCCCTCCAGCAATTACGTCCTTTAATAGCCAAGGGCCTTTTCAGGGCCATTTTAGGCCCATTTTCCATGGGCCTAATCTGCAGCCTGAAAGAGGCCGCCTGGATTCCCTTCATTAGGTAGCTGCAGGATAATAAGGGAACAGAAAGGAAAAAGCTCTCTCTCCCTTTCTTCATGCTTTGCTCTCCCTCCCTCTGCTCCCAACCTTCCCCCATCAGGCAGAGTTGCCAAATCTCTGCAAAATGAATACAAATAGCAACACCTAACATTTACTCAGTTCTCAAGGTATTCCGGGCCTGTGTTAGGAACTTGATGTGGGTTTTCTAAGTAACCCCTCCAGGCAGCCCTGGGTAAGAAATATCCCCAAATAGACGAGGAAGCTGAAATTCAGAGGGGTTAAGTTGTGCAAAGCATGTGGGAACATCCAAACCACGGTCTGAATTGGGATCTGTCTGACCTCAGAGCCCATACTCTGAGCCACAAACGATGCTCCTTTAGGGACACGGAGCCCGTCATGATCTACCCTCTGAGGCTGCTCTGGGTGGGGGGTGGGGGGGCAAGGGAAGAGGTGGGATGGGGAGGCGGTGCTTCCCTGGGCTTGTGCTTTGCTGGGTCAGCAGACACCCACTTTATGAAGGTCCAGTGAGCCTGCCACCTGTGACCTTCCGAAATGTGCTAAATACATCTTCTGGGAGTAAAAGCAGCTGGGTGAGTGCAGCAGAGAGCTGGCAGATACAGCGGAAAAGAGCAGATTCTGGCATTAAACCTAGGTTTAAATACTGGCTCAGCCCATTGCCGGCTGGCTGCCCTCAGGCCAGTGTCTGGAATCTGAGTCTTGTTGCCTTAACTGTAAATGGGGGATGGTTTTGTACCTAAACTCACAGGACTGGGAGGAGTCGATCAAATAGGAAATACATGTAACATACACCAAACATGCTGGTTCCCTTCTCCTCAGCACCTATTCTCTTGGCAGCACAAGGTTTGAGCAGTGAGAATGCAATGAATGAAGACTGAATGCAAGGCATGTAATGAAGACTGAGATGAATCTATGAATTAATGAATCAGTGCAGTGCAATGCAGTGCAATGAATGCACTGAAGACAGAGATGAATCTATGGCGTGGACCTCACACGAACTCTGGGAAAGAGAGATGGAAATGCCACTATTATCATCCTCACTTTTCCCCTTTCCTTCTTTTTAAAGTTTATGCTCTATGTCTATCCTTTTAGTGGTTTCCCTATTTTAACACGTGTATATAAAAGGATCTATAGGTAAGCAGAATTGTTTCCTTCCACCCAAATGATTCAAGGACCTTAGAATTAATTCTCTGCAATCAGTCCCCTCCCCAATTTATACACTGCTTTTATAAAGTATTTAAATTCTCTCTCTTTTTTTAACACTGGAAATTAGCTGTTCATTATTATTATTACTGTTTTGTACAAGCAATGTGTTTGGATTTATCCACGTATTTAGCATTTTCTTTGCTCACCAGTACTTCTTTTTTTTCTACAGCAGAATATAGTTTATAACAGCTTTGTTGAAATATAATTTACCTATCATAAAATTCACCCATTTAAAATGTAAAATTCGGTGTTTTTTAGTACATTCACAGAGTTGTGAAACCATCACCACAATTTTCTAACATTGTCATCACCTCAGAAAGCCCCATACTCATTAACAGTCACGCCTCATTCCCTGCTGCCTTCACAGCCTGGCAGCTGCTAACCTCTCGGTCTCTGTGGATTTGCCTATTCCGGACATTTTATGTAAATAGAGTCATAGATGGTCTTTCGTGACTGGCTTGTCTCACTTAGTATAATGTTTTCAAGGTTTATTCATGTGGAAGCGTGTTTTGGTACTTCATTCCTTTTGATGGTCAAATAATATTCCATTTTGTTTATCTAAATAATATACCACAATTTGTTTATCCATTCATTAGCTGAGGGACATTTGGGTTGCTTCCACTTTGGGGCTATTACATGTAATGCAGCTATGAGCATTCTTTTTTTTTTAATTTATTAATTAAAAAAAATTTAACAAACCAAATAAAACACCAACATATATAATCAGTAATTCACATCATCACCCAGTTGCATATTCATCATTTCTTAGAACATTTGCATCAATTCAGAAAAAGAAATAAAAAGACAATAGAAAAAGAAATAAAACGAAAATGGAAAAGAAAAAAAAAGATAATACCTACCATACCCCTTACCCCTCGCCTTCATTGATCACTAGCATTTCAAACTAAATTTATTTTAGCATTTGTTCCCCCTATTATTTATTTTTATTCCATATGTTCTACTTGTCTGTTGACAAGGTGGATAAAAGGAGCATCAGACACAAGGTTTTCACAATCACACAGTCACATTGTGAAAGCTATGAGCATTCTTGTACAAGTTTCTGAGACAGCAAATACCCCCCAATAGATGAGGAAGCTCAAATTCAGAGAGACGAAGTGAGGGTGCAGGGAATTAGGCAGGTGTGTGTGTAGGTGTGGGTGGGGTGGGGAGGGAGACAAGCCAAGGGAGATAGGCAGTGGGTCCTCTCTAGACCCCATTGGGCTCTGCCTTGAAGGCGATGGGAGCTATTGGAAGACTTTGAGGAGCTATTGGAAGACTTCGATAGTGGGGAGGTAAGCTAGCAATGAACTTGTCCTGCACAGCCCAGGAATGTGGGGTAATGAATTTTAACAACCCAGGCCCTCCTTGTGATAGAATCCCCCACAAGAAGCCTAGCGCAGGGGTTGGCAGACACATCGCACGTCCTCAATAGAAATATAGTTAAGCGAATCAATGAATGAACGAATCCATACTAACGTGAACTGTGCGCCCCAGGTGACTGTGATCTCGGAGTCTGTCTAGATTTGGGAACTGCTGCTACAGCAGCATCAGAGAGTGCAGAGTCTGTTCTTCAAACCAATTCTCTCAATGTCCAGTAGAACATTTCACAGTGACACCAGTATTCTAGGCCTGCACCTTTTAGTGCCGTAGCCTCAAGCCAACACGTGGCCACTGATCACTTGAAATATGGCTAGTGCACTTGAGGCACTGAATTTTAAATATGATCTAATTTCAGTTAATTTTAATTTAAATAGCTACATATTGGCTAGGATGTTTAAATTGAACATACAGCGGAACCACCACTATATTTACTTATAGATGAACTTTCAAAGATCTTTCCCCTCTTGTCCCTTACTGCATCTCTTGATCTCATTTTACCGGATAAGGAAACCGAGGGTCAGAGAGCTGCCCCAGATGGTGACTGGGCTAGGCCCAGACCTGGCCTCCTGAACAGTCCGAGGAGGGTGACGTTCTTGCCCTCCAGATATCAGAGGATGACTTCGAGGTCTGAATAATGTGTCTCCTAATTATTATGAACCCTTAAGCGGGTGGACAGCCCAGGAGCTGGTACTGGAGAAGCCGAATTTCAGAATCCAGGTCCTAGAGGAAGAATGGTGGCCATTCCTGCCGTGGGCCACTAGAGGGCGCGCTGCCAGAGCAGCAAGCGGTCATTGCCTTTCGTTCATTCTTTACCTCAGGGGTGTCAAGACTTCCCAACACGCTTTTTTTTTTTATTATTAATTTTTAATTAAAAAATATATAACAACAAACTCAAACATTCTTAACAAATGATCATTCCATTCTACATATCTAATCAGTAATTTTAAAGACAGAACACATGGTCAACGTCTTGGTGATATAGCCATGTAATCAGCAGGCGCTGGCTCAAGACATCTTTCCCCGAGAACCAAAATCTACTATTAGAGATTCTACTTTGGGGCCCAAATCATTCAGAGAAAAATTTCCCAAGAATCACTAAGGAGCACCAGCCATTTTCTGGAAGTATGGAAGTAAGCTTGAATAGGAGAAAGAAAGAATAGGGAAGTGACGGGAGGAGGAGCAGGGCGGGGCGGGGTTAGCGTCATACGAGGATTCAGGTCTTTTGAGAAGAGAAGGGGAGAGGAACTGAAGACACGCCTCAACTCCTTTTCCACGGTGACAAGAAAGCACACAGGACTTGATTCCAATGATCGCACCTGTGGCCGCATGGGAAGACAGCAAAGATGCGCGTCCTCAGTCTCTGAGTTTTAATACTTTCCATCTTATCCCAAGAGGAAGATTGGGAGAACCTTGTTCTCTCCCTGGGTCTAAAGCAAGAGTTCTTTCCTATTTCCTCGTTCAAACGTCACGGACGCAGCGGATAGGGGAACAACAGCGACCCCGTTCTCTCGGGAACTGAGCCTCAGAGAGCCCAGTGATCTGCCCCAGACCCCATAGCAGGTAATTGGCAGGGCAGGTTTAGATCCAGCTCTGGGTGACTCAGCCTGGATGTGTATGATTGTGCAGGTTACTCACTATTCAATTGCAGGAGGCAACATGCACTTAGAAGTCTTCCTAGATATGTGCATTTATAATGACAGTTTTACAACAAATGGCGATCAAGTGTTTCGAGGGAGGGGCACATATTTTTAATTTGCAAAAAGTGCCATTTGAGACCTCAGCCGCCCTGGCACAGCTGCAGTCACTCCTGAGCCTGAGCCAGGGTTCTCTAGAGAAACAGAACCAACAGGAGAGATCTGTAAATATGAGATTTATAAAGGTGTTGCATGCAACGACGGGAATGGAAGATCCCCAAATCTGAAGGGCAGGCTGTGAGGCTGGTGGCTCCAACGAAGGGTCTGGATGAACTCCACGGGAGAGGTTTGCTGGTTGAAGAAGCAGCGATAAAACCTCTCCTCAACTCATTGGATTATCTTGTGGGAGACATGCCTTAGATGATCACAGATATAATCAGGCACAGATGCAATCAATTGACCGATTTAATACACCAGCCTTCCAGTTTATCAACCAGCCATGAAATATCCTTGCAGCAATGGTCAGGCCTGTGCTTACCTGACCAGACAACTGGGCCTCATCACTTGGCCAAGTTAACACTAGAGCCTAACCATTACAGAACCAAAAAGAGTGACTTTGAGGTCTGCTCCCATCAGTCTACTTCCTCATGCACCTTTGCTTAGGCCAATTCCAAAGTCTACTGAAAACCTGCTGAATCCCAGCCAGGCCTTTGGGTAGGAATAGAGCATGGATCTCAGAAGGAAGTAGCCCTTTGGTGAAGAAAACTTTGTCCTCCTCCTCCTCATCATCATCCCTTCCTACGACCCAGGAGAGAAACAGAGGCATCAGTATGGTGAGGAAAGCCATGCACTATGGAGCCAGCCAGACTGTGGGTCAAATCTGAGCTCCATCATTTACTAGTTGGTTGACAGACAGTAAGTTTCTTAACTTCTCTGAGCCTCATTTTCCTCAGCTGTAAATGGGACAGTACAGGGATGTGAAAAATCACCCTGTATCATAAAACTGTGGTGAGGATTAAATGAAATAAAGCACGTGGAAGGCTTGGCGTGGAGCCAGACGCAGTCAGGGCTTCACAAAGTTGAGCCCCCGTCATTGCTTTTGGTGGTCACTTTAGCAGTCAGCGATGTGGGCCTGGAGTTCAGTAGAGAGGGCTGGGCTGGGAAGGTGGAAGTCCTAGACCTAGAACTGAGAAACCCTCTGCAGTCCTGGTGGCAGCCCAGGGAGAATAAGCAGCTCAGGGAATGTGGTTTTCACTCTCACTCAGGCCTATCTGGACATCTTATCCCAAGTTCTTAAGCGGAGGAGTTGGGAAAGGCAATCTGCCATGTCCTGAGTGTCCCTGCACTTTCCTACTGGCCATGCCAAGAAGGCAAGGCCCCAACTTCTCTTTATCCAGGCCATTTGTCAGTGTAGTGTTTTCAATAAGCACCCTTGATGTATGAGGTAATGTCTCTCTTTGGAAAGAGCAGGCTGGCTCACCACTCACTATGAAAGTGGTGATTGCCCAAGCTCAGTGTTCCTCGGCTGCGATGCCAACCCACTGTGTGTGCAGCATCCACTTGGGTCCCTCTGCCTTGCCCTGTGGGACTTGGGGGCATGGGGAACTGATGCCAACATGATGCTCATGCTTCTGCTTGCCATGTCTCTGTTCCCAAAGTATCATGTCTTCTACCAGCAGCCACGAAACAGTGACAGGCTAGCATATTAGCCTGCTAGCAGTATAAAATCCCAGCCTCTGATGGGAGCTTCGAGAACCCTCCGGCTAAGAGGAGAGACTGTGTTTTTGTTTGTTTGTTTTTCATTTCTTTTTTAATTTGAAGCTACTAGGGGTGGGATAAAAGAAAAAGAACTTATGGAAACTTATCAAAACACCTCTCCCTCTCCTAGAAGCTCCTCCTTGGAATCTCCACTGCCTTAGATGGGGCTTTATGAGTGCAGTCAGGTGGACCCCTTGCTTTTACAACCCCTACATGGCTCAGGAGGCCTGCAGCTTGGCCATGCTGCCTTGCAGGGTGGGTGGTGGAGGCTGGGATAGGCCTGCAATGCGTTATTAACTAGAGAGGACACAGCCCGTCTTGCCTCCCAGAAACCCAGGGCTGAGGCCAAATGGCTCACATTTCAGAGGATTCCAAAATGATTTTGTGTCAGTGTCCTTCAGCATTATTAAAGAACAGCTGAGACCGGGAATTTTAAACCACAAACATCAAGGGTCTCCTGCTTCTATTTTATTAACCATTTGTTATGAGTGTGCTCTGCTGTCAGCCACATTGAATCCTTGTGGGAAAGATGAAAGATAAAAATGAGCAAGGCAAACAAGTGTCAGAAAGGCACGGGGTCTGCCTTCGGCTCTACGGAGGGAGACGCTGGTGAAATTAGAGTGAGGTAAGGAAAAGGAGTGATGGGGATTTGCAGAGCACAGAATCGACATGCTTTTTGAAAGCTGTACATAAACAGAATTTTTGTAAGATTCTGATTGAAATCACTGTGGGAATTTGGGCTCACTCTGTGGCGCCTGACTCGGGGGTGGATGGCCAGCTGCTGGGATTTACAGTCTGCCATTTCGGCATTCTTTAATGATGCTGTTTTTTGTTTGTTTGTTTAGTCCTGAAGATTTATTTGCATAAAATGTTTTTAAAATTTTTTAATTAATTTTAAATTTTAAAATATGACAACAAAGAAACACAAACATTCTTAATATATAATCATTCCATTCTACATATATAATCAGTAATTCACAATATCATCACATAGTTGCTTATTCATCATCATGATCATTTCTTAGAACATTTGCATCAATTCAGAAAAAGAAATAAAAGATAGCATAAAAAGAAATAAAATGAAAACAGAAAAAAAATTATACATACCATACCCCTTACCCCTCCCTTTCATTGATCACTAGCATTTCAAACTAAATTTATTTTAACATTTGTTCCCCTTATTATTTAATTTTATTCCATATGTTCTATTCATCTGTTGACAAGGTAGATAAAAGGAGCATCAGACACAGGGTTTTCACAATCACACAGTCACATTGTGAAAGCTGTATCATTATTCAATCATCATCAAGAAACATGGCTACTGGAACACAGCTCTACATTTTCAGGCAGTTCCCTCTAGCCGCTCCATTACATCTTTTTTTTTTTTATAAACTTTTTTATTAATTAAAAAACTTAACAAAAGAACATTAAAATATCATTCCATTCTACATATACAATCAGTAATTCTTTATATTATCACATAGTTGCATATTCATCATTTCTTAGAACATTTGAATGATGCTGTTTTTAATTCCTTTTTCTAAAAGAAAAGGAAAAGGAAAGAGGAAAGGGAAGGAGCAGAGAGCAGATCTAGCTGAGAAGAAAACCCGCAGAGTTGAAAATAGAAGGAGGGCTGTGGCAGTCACACATTTGGAAACATTTGGGTGTTAACTCAGCAGGTTTTATAATAGGAGTCCACCGTGACTACGTGAAATAATCTGGTTTTCAAGTGTTTGGAAGGAAGGTTTACCAAAGCCTAAGGGAGGAGGCAATGCTAGGTGTTCTGTAATTATCCTTGTGGGCTGGAAGCGGTAGGCCAGGGCAGGCTGCTTTGGCTGAATGAGGAGCCCTCCCTAAGCTTGCATTACTCAGGACTTCTCCAAAACCAAATGAGAGAAACTGGACTCCACTAGCCTAGGCCAAAGGAGAGATGCATTGGTTCACATAACCAATGACCAGAAGGCCTGTGGTGTGCCCGGGCTCCAGGGCGGCTGGAACCATGGACAAGAACGAGCCAGGACGCCCCTGTCCTCTCTTCTCTGCTCTCAGCTTCATCCTTTCTCAGACCTGCTTCCATCATGCGGGACACCTGTCCGCCACCTGATCCCGGCTCTGGCGCCAGGGAAGGATTGCAGCCTAGATCGAGTTGGGAAAATCTGCATCGCGGGTGGATGCCAGGGGAGGGCTTTGTGACTGTATCAACTGTGGGAGGGCGGAGGGGAGCTAGAGGATCCAGTCTGGGTTGGCGCCTCTCCTGAGTCAAGCAGGGGAGGACAGGAAACGTGGTTTGTGAGAAGATGGCGGCTCCCGTTCTAACCCTGCAGTTAGAACCCTGCATTCTTCCCAGGAGAAGCGGAGTGCCCAGAAGGAGGGCTTCCATGCTCATATCACTTGCCTAGCCTAGAGGGGACGCTATCTCTATGCTGGGGTCTGCCCTGGATAAAGACCCTCCTTCTGGGCACTCCAGACGATGAACAAAGGACGTCTCCCACAGGGAGCCAGACAAACAGCAGGGTCATCCCAGAGCTCTGCTGTCTTGGCTCCCTATTCACTCCCCGGAAGGTACCCATAGGAGCTTCTATGGGGCCTTCAAAGCCCCTTTGGGGAACTCCTGCCCTCCCGTCTTTTGGACTGTGCAGCTGAGTCCATGGAGTTGAGTGCCTGTTCGTCTCAGAAGCCTCTCTGTGTAGTTCTGTCAGCAGCAGGATGATACCCCACCCGGGACACTTCTCCCTTGTGACAGAGGCCAGAGGCCAGGCTAGTAAACTTTGCATCTGAGTCGAAGTCTAAAGCAGCTCCCTTCGCTGTTGTGCCTCCCTGAGTACAACCCGAGAGCTTCCTTTTCTCCTTCATACAGCTTAGAAGTGGGTTTAGCTAAGAATGAGGGTCATAGGAGGGAAAATGCCAAGACCTACAGGTGCCTCCTGTTTCTTTGCACACCCGAAGCACATCTGCCTAAATCCAGGGCCTCCTGCCCTCCCCTGGCTGCAGCTGTGTGGACTGTGACTCAGTGGTCAATTGCACCCCTGGGCTCAGAGCCATCTCCCTGCACCCTTCAGCATCCCCGAAGCTTCATGCTATCTGTGGATTCTTCCCTCTACATCCCCACATCACTCCTCCTTTCATTGTTTGGTTTGTGTCTTGAGTGTGACTGAGTAGATTTACACCTCTGCACTCACCATAATAAGGCGAGTACAAACAAGTTACTTCCTGACCCTCTGCAGAAAGCTGTGCAGATCCTTGGATCACAAGTACTCACGGTCAATGCCAGGGAGGTGAAGGCATGGCCTCCACCCTCGATCACTTGGCTAGCCTAGAGGGGACCCTATCTCTATGCTGGGGTCTGCCCTGAATATGGTTCAGATTTGTCTCATTCTCCTAATGGGAACCTTTATAAGAAAGCGACTGTTTATCCTATTTTGTAACCGAGGACACTGAGGCACAGCAAAGTTAAGTGACTGGCCCAAGGTCACACAACTCGTAGGTAGTGGAGACGGTTTCAAACTCGAGCAGTCCACCTCCAGAGAGAGTCACTCTGCGGGTCAGTGATAGCGTTGCTGAATGAGGGAAGGATTTCGTGGGGTGAGGGGAGCCCTTGGGGTTGGCCCCTCAATGCTACCATTAATTAATGCCTGTAAGCCTTACAGCAATAATAATAATGTCTATCTCAGAGTTCTTGAGACTATTAAATGAATAGTGCATGGAGAGTGCTTAGCACAAAACCTGGCACTTGGTAAGTGATGGATAACTGTCAGATCATTCCTTGGGATGTATGAATATGTGGAGTGGATTTGCAGGGCTTTGCAATTTGCTACCAAAGAACATATTTGTCATATACAACGCACACAGGTTATGAATTCAATTGGTTAGCAGGATCTGTTGATCCATTCTCCACACAGCTCATAAATCTTCTCCCTCATTATAGTGGGTGGCAACAAGCCGGGGCTGGAGCGGCGGCCTTTGAATTAATCCTCTGCCTCCCACTTCCCTCCCCAAGGCTGGGGCGGCAGAAGCAGGAGGGAAAGAGACTTTGAGGTTGCATGTGCCACCGAATCAAGCCTCACCACTTCTTGGCTGTATGGCTTTAGGCAAGCTATTTAACAGCTCCCAGCCTCAGTTTCCTGATACCTAAACTGGGGAGAGAACCCTGTGTCTGGCATGTAGTTGCTACCCAGTGTGGCAAGTTTCCTATTCCCAGGTAGCCGCAGCAATAATCCAGCCCCTCATGCTCTTCTAGACCCTTGCTATTCCCTTATCAAGACGTGAAGTCTATTCCCACCCTCCCACTTCGGCCCCGGCATGACCCTAGGCAGGGCTTAGTAGGAGATCCAGAGCCAGGGCATGGTGTAGAAGCAGCCGCGGGCAGCTCTGCCTCCCTGTTCTGATCTGCAAGGGCAAGTAGGAGTTGAGGCCGGACCATCCTCTGCGTCCCTCGAGTGTTATGCCCAAGAGTCTGGCCTGCGTCCTGCGCAGCGGTCGGTCTGCTGCTGTCTACTTCTAGTTCTCGCAATAGAAGTGATGCCGCATGGCTCTGAGGCCATATGGCTTCTGCCTGGCTCCCTCCCAAGATGTGCCTGGGACACCTGGGCTACTGTGCAAGGAGGCCAGCTTCTCTGAAGTTGTCACATTGGAGCGACCATGAGGGGAGACCATAAAGAGACAGATGGCCCAGGAGTCCCTGCTGTTCCAGTCCCAGGCTTTTAAGCCACCCCAGTTGATGCTGAGTAGAGATGAGCTATCCCCACCAAGCTCTGCCCAAACTATGGACTTTTCATTTTTTTAGTATTTTTATTGATAAGCAACATACAAACACAAGTGTTCTTCACATACAGACATTCCATACATGGTATACAATCAGTGGCTCATAATATCATCACATAGTTGTGCATTCATCACCATGATCATTTCTTAGAATATTTGCATCACTCCAGAAAAGAAATAAAAAGGAAAAACTCATACATACCACATCCCTTGCCCCCCCCACTGACAGCTAGTATTTCCATCTACCCAGTTTATTTTAACATTTGTTTCTCCTATTATTTATTTCTAATCCATATTTTTTATTCATCTGTCCATACCATAGATAAAAGGAGCATCAGACACAAAGTTTTCACAATCACACAGTCACATTGTGAAAGTTATGTTGTTATACGATCATCTTCAAGAAACATGGCTGCTGGAACACAGCTCTACAGTTTCAGGCACTTTCCTCTAGTCTCTCTAATACAC
Source organism: Myrmecophaga tridactyla (assembly GCA_004026745.1). Lineage (NCBI taxonomy): Eukaryota > Metazoa > Chordata > Mammalia > Pilosa > Myrmecophagidae > Myrmecophaga > Myrmecophaga tridactyla. Next base: position 164,341 of record PVIY010000744.1, on the reverse strand, counting down.
TTAAACTAAAAAGAGGATATCTATAAAATGTTTAAGAATAACCTCCAGGATAACCTCTCAACTCTGTTTGAAATCTCTCAGTCACTGACACTTTATTTTGTCTCATTTCTCTCTTCCTCCTTTCAGTCGAGAAAGTTTTCTCAATCCCTTGATACTGAGTTCCAGCTCATTCTAGGATTTCTGTCCCACATTGCCAGAGAGGTTTACACCCCTGGGAATCATGTCCCATGTGGAGAGGGGGAGGGCAGTGAGTCTGCTTGCCATGTTGGCTGAGCAACAAAGAAGGTTCTCTGGGGGTGACTCTTAGGCCTAATTTTAAGTAGGCTTAGTATATCCTTTGTGGGGATGTTTCATATGAACAAACATCATTTTTGTTCAAGATTGAGGGAGAGCTCAGCCTATTGATTTGGTTGTCCCCACTGCTTGTTAGAAGTTGAATTTTCCTCCTTTCTCGCTGTTTCCCCAAGGGGACTTTGCAAATACTTTTTTATTCACTATTCAAGTCAGTCATCTACCTTTCCTTCTTTTGTGCCCCCAGGCCTCTTCCCTCTATCATTCTCACATTCAGCTTCATTCAGTGTACTAACATTATTGTGCTACAATTAATGTCGTATTGTGCTATCCATTTCTAAATTTGTACAATTAGTCGTGCTGCACAATCTGTATTCCTTCAGCTCCAGTTACCCCAAATCTACCCTATTTCTATCTCCTGATGGCCTCTATTCTTAACTGAAAATCTCCAAGTTCATTCACTAATGTTAGTTCATATCAATGAGACCGTACAGTATTTGTCCTTTTGTTTCTGGCTAATCTCACTCAGCATAATGTCCTCAAAGTCCATCTATGTTGTTACATACTTCATGACTTTATTCTGTCTTACAGCTGTGTAATATTCCATCATATGTATATACCACAGCTTGTTTAGCCACTCGTCTGTTGATGGACATTTGGGTGGTTTCCATCTCTTGGCAATTGTAAATGATGCTGCTATAAACATTGGTGTGCAAATGTCCATTTGTGTCCCTGTCCTCAGGTCCTCTGAGTAGATACCTAGCAATGGTATTGCTGAATCATATGGCAATTCTATACTTAGCTTCCTGAGAAACTGCCAAACTGCCTTCCACAGAGGTTGTACCATTTGACATTCCCACCAACAGTGCATAAAGTATGCCTCTATTCCACATCCTCTCCAGCACTTGTCACCAAACTATATAGGCTTTTGAGCAAAACAAATGGTCATTTTACTTCATTAACTTATGGGATAATTTTTTATGTGGCCATAGAAGCTGAAATACCCACTGTCATTCTTTGTCCCTTCCTAACAGCGTGTTCCTTACACAGTCCCTGGTTATCTTTCAAGAGCACTGAACACATCACATTCCTGCTTATATGGTCCTTTACCAGCTACAACCAACCTGCTGCCATCAGGCATAGGCCAGGTCCTTTGGCACAACACTCGAGGGATGTAGAGGACCGCTGAGTTCATCTCCTACTTGCCCTTGCAGATGAGCACAGGAAGGCAGGGCTGCCCGCTGCTGCTTCTAGATCCCGCCCTGGCTCTGAGCATGCGGTTCCCCCTGCATGCCACCCTCAGCCTTGGCCCCCTTCTCATTCATCAATCAGCTCAAACATCACCTGCTTTCCTACATCCCCACTCCTTTATCTGCACAACCCACGAATGTGACACTGCACATTGGATTGTGGTGCCTTTTGGTCTTTCCTCCTAGATTATGGGTTTCTGGGGGGGTAAGGGCAATAAGCACCTTCCTTATTCATCTTTGCTCCCTAAACCCAACACAAGAACAGTATGTTGAGCGAATACGTGGATATGTGTGTGCTACCTTTAAGTACGCTTCTCAGGGCAAATCATTTACATCGTGGACTGGGATGCTGAGTGCGTTTTCCAAATACTGAACGTCCTGAAGAACCAGCTGCCACACATGATGGGCGAAGTCTCTCTAACCCTCTACCTCCAATGCGGGAGGGACCCGCATTTGCCATCAGCTCTGTTATTCCTCTGGAAAGGTCCCCTGCCTGTTTTCATCTGCCATGGCCATTCTCATCTCGGCCCTGACTGAGGAGCAGGCCCCAAGCATTTTCTGCTGTGGTCTTACAGTGCTGGGCCCCATCCTCCAGGCTCTACCACTGGGTCTAAATCCCAACTCCCCAGTCCTGAATGATGCCTTTATAGGAGCTCGTTTCCCTTTAGATGTACAAGTCAGCACCTGAAACCCCCCCTAAATGACATCCTGACTGATTCAGACCGAGCCCATCCTTCTCAGTTCACTGATGCATGCAGTGGGGGGATCTGCTGAAAAGACCCAAAGCCCACGCAGCATCAGCGCAGACGGCCCACTCTGCCCAGAAAGCATGAAGGGGGCCGCGGGAGAGCCGGGCTCGAATCTGGCTTGGCTGGCATTTCCCCATGACCTTGGGCGAGTGCCCAAATTCTGTTCTTTTTTCTCCCAATTGTATAAAAAGGAATCAGGATAGCCATCCCTGTTCCTCCAGGCAGTGTTATTAGCATAAAAGACACAGGCTACTTTTTAGAATGGCATTATGCAAGGGGTGGGGGGTATTCCCAATTAGGGAGTCATGTTTATTGGTTCATTATTGAATGCTGCTTATTACTTTGCAGAAATAGATGGGTGCTGGTGGGCTTTGTTTGGTACTTTCTTCCAGGAAGCACTAATGTTAGTAGGCTTTCCTCCTCTTCTCCAGAGCCCTAAAATGGCCTTGACTGAGAATACACGAGGTTTGGAAAGCGGATGACCTTGCATGTGCTACCTCAGCTGCACTGATGTACAACATCAGTGGCACTGGCTTGGCAAATTGTGTCATGTCCTAATCCTGAAGCCAGGAATTTGGTAGAGAAAAGGAGCAGTGATTTAAGATAGACGGTATTGACATCTAATTCAAACAAATTACTTTTTTTTTTTCTGTTGAAGAAAGATACTCGCTATGGCTATTGCTTCCAGCCACCTCCCTGCCATGTGAAATTAGACTGAGAAAGTAAGTAGATCAGGAGAGGGGAGTTCAGGCAACACCACCTGCCCCTTGGCTGAGCCCCTCTCAGTAGCTTTTCCCAAAAGGTCAGGACAAGACAGCAGAGGTTCCCCCAATGGTGGCAGTAGAGCTACCAGAGAGGATGGAAAGGGTAAAGTATTCAGTTTGGGCTCTCTAAATGCACTTGAACTGTGAGACCCACCCATCTAAATGTTGCTGTCACCTGGGCGTGCTGTCCCCATGGCTGCTTCAGAGCTGGGGACCACAGGGCGTGGCTGGGGACCCTTAGCCAAAGTCAAGGATGAGCGGGAAGCAGAGTGCTTCCTGTATCTGGTGTGAGGTCAACTGGACAGAAATATGGGGGCTGCCTAATAGAGGGGAACGATCTTGATTTTAGAGCCATGCAAACCTAGGCTCGAAGGTTACCCTGTCACTTCCTCGGGTAGTACAGGCCTCTGGTCATTTGCTTAACTTCTCTAACTTACTGCATTTGCCATTGTAAGGACCAAGCAGGGCATCTGTGTGAAAGTCCTGGCACACTATAGGTAGGCGATGGGTTCCCTTCCCCACCTCCCCGCCTTCCTTCAGGCAGGGACCACCAGCACGATCTGCATGGTTTGCCCCAGGATCTGAAACTTGCTGGGCACATAATTTTCAGAGTGACCTGATGAGTGAATCAGGAACTGGGCTTCTGTTTACAAGCTACAACTCAATATTTGTAAAGGCTGATAGACTCTCTGCAAAATCAAAGTCTTAGGGACAAGAGAAGGATTAATATCGTCAACATGACTGAACAAAGTCAGATAGGGACTAAGGTTGAGTTGAATGAGGTATGTCAGGAAAATGGGTTCCTTGGGCCAAAGGGTAGGATGCTGGAAGGAAGGCCACCTCCTCAGAGAGCAACAGATTTTTCTGGACAGAGATGGGACAAGGCCAGGCCTGCTTGGGCCTGGGCCATCAGCTGGGGCCTTGGGGCTGCCAAGTCCTTGGGATCCCAATATCCTCACGACATCAATCACCCATTATTTCTCAAACAGACAAATAGAAACATTATGCACTGGAAGCTCGGGGACAGTATCTGACCAAGCCTGATTTATATTGCAAGTTTTGGCCTCTTTCTTAAGAAAGAAACTGAAGGTTCTGCCCAGTTTCCCCATGCTCTGTTCCTCTCTTACCTGCTGGGGAAAGGCCAGGGGTAGTTGCGTGGCAGCAAAGGAGCACACTCCAGAGTTCAGTACTCCACACTTCTCCTTCAATATAAAGGAGTCATCATATAGTCACAAAAGAAAATAAAATAGATTATATATATGGGCATGAAAATCTGACTATGATCTACTGTTGAATGGGGAAAAGCAAGTTGTATGACTAGCATGATCTTATATTTAAATTAATATTCATTGAACTTGGAGAATTTCAGTTGGTAACAGAGACCATCAGGGGACAGAAATAGGGTAGATATTGGGTAATAGGAGCTGAAGGGATACAGATTGTGCAACAGGACTGATTGTAAAAATTCAGAAATGAATAGCACAATACTACCTAACTGTGATACAATAATGTTAAAACACTGAATGATGCTGAATGTGAGAATAGAGGGAGGAGGGCTGGGGGCCCAAATGAAATCAGAAGGAAAGATAGACGATAAAGACTGAGATGGTATAATCTAGGAATGCCTAGAGTAGATGATGATAGTGACTAAATGTACAAATTAAAAAATGTTTTTGCATGAGGAAGAACAAAGGAATGTCAACTGCAGGGTGTTTAAAACAGATGGTAATTAATATTTTAAAACTTTACCTTATGTGTGAGACTAAAGCAAAAAATGTTTACTTGGTACAAAATTTATACTTTGACTAGTGCATTTCCTAATATTACTTATGTGGACAGCTTAATTGAACACCATAATACTTGGAACCTTGAGTAGGGCATGAGATTTTGTAGGTTTGTCTAGAGTGATGCCCCGATAAATCCCAGAGTGATTTAAATAGTGAATAAAAAAGTATTTGCAAAGTCCCCTTGGGGGAATGGCAAAAAAGGGGGAAAATTCAACTTCCCCAAGTGGAGAATTCTTGATATTCTCACAAGCAGTGGGGACAGCCAAAGCAACAGGCTGAGCCCCCAATCTTGGGGTTTGTTCATAAGAAACTTAACCCCACAAAGGATAGGCTAAGCCTACTTAAAATTAGGCCTAAGAGTCCCCTCAAGAGAACCTCTTGTTGCTCAGATGTGGCCTCTCTCTCTCAGCCAACACAACAAGCAAACTCACTGCCCTCCCCCTCTCTACATGGGACACGACTCCCAGGGGTGTGCACCTTCCTGGCAACGAGGGACAGAAATCCTAGAATGAGCTGAGACTCAGCATCAGGGGATTGAGAAAACTTTCTCGACCAAAAAGGGGAAGAACAAAATGAGACAAAAGAAAGTGTCAATGGCTGAGAGATTCCAAATGGAGTCCAGAGGTTATCCTGGAGGCTATTCTTACGCATTAAATAGATATCACCTGTTTAGTTAAGGTGTCATGGAGAGGCTGGAGGGAACTTCCTTAAAATGTAGAGCTATGTTCCAGTAGCCATGTTTCTTGAAGAAGATTGTATAATGATATAGCTTTTGCAATGTGACTGTGTGATTGTGAAAACCTTGTGTCTGATGCTCCTTTTATCTACCTTATCGACAGACGAGTAAAACATATGGAATAAAAATAAATAATAGGGGAAACAAACGTTAAAATAAATTTAGATTGAAATGCTAGTGATCAATGAAAGGGAGGGTGGTAAGGAGTATGGTATGTATGTTTTTTTTCTGTTTTCTTTTTATTTCTTTTTCTGGATTGATGCAAATGTTCTAAGAAATGATCATGATGATGAATACACAACTAGGTGATGATATTGTGAGTTATTGATTATATAACAAGAATGGAATGATCATATGGAGAGAATGTTTGTGTTTGTATGTGGTTATATTTCATAAATAAATTTTAAAGAGGCAAAAAAATTAATTTTCATTAATTCATGAATTAATACACATCTATTTGGTTGCATGTATCTGTAGACTGCTAGGAGATCTCCAAGTTGTTTACAAAGGTGGCTTACGGGGATTTAGAGGATAGAAAGGCTTCTACTTGGAATACTTCTGTATCATTTGATTGCTTTTATTAAAAATGTGCGTTATTTGCGTAATGATTTTTAAATAAAATTTTACTTATTAGTTAGGGTCTCCTCTCCCACTTTCCTTGTAAATAGTCTCTGAACACCTGTGAGCAGCAGCTTGGGGTAATTCATATTCAGTTCAGTTTTTCAAGGAGCATCTATTCTGGATACCGGACAGAGTGCCCAGCCCAGACGGATGTGCTGACAGACACTCATGCATGGAGTTCACTGTAACGGGGCAGGCCAGGGTGCTGGAATGGATGCTCTGATGAAGACTGTTTAAGTTGGAGAGCCTACTATGCGCTCCCCTCTTCTCTCATCAATCCCCACGCTTGACTCATTCAGTTAACACTTGAGCATCTACAGTGGGTCGGGGACTGTGCTGAGTGCCCAGCTCACATCTGTAAATAAAATAGACATGGTACTTGCTCCATGTCCTCATTTTACAAATGGGGGCTCCGAGATACAGAGAAGTTCAACAACTTTGCCGTGGTGGCTTGGCTCATAATGGAAGATAATAACTTTGACCCCAAGGATCTGCAACACCTTCCTGTGGGAAGTGACACTTGAGCCTCACCTGGGAAAATGAAGTGGATTTGGACAGGGAGACAAGAGAGCATTCCGGCCAAGGAACCTCACCAGCAGAGACTGAAAAGGAAATGCAAAAAGGCAGACTCAAACCTGGGAAAGTAGGCAGGTTCAACTGAAGAGCATGAATGCATAATAGAAGGTTGAACTTTATCCTAAAGGCTTTTGGGAGCTGAGGATTTTGTTGTTTCCCTCAAGGGAGTGATCTGATTAGACACGCTTCAGGAAGCTTGAGGACAGGCAGTTTGCCTGAGTTTGAATCCCAGCCCTGCCACGCTTGAGCGCTGAAACTTTGAGCAAAAGACTTAACCTCACTGCCTCTCAGTTTCTGCATCAGTAGAATGGGGAGATAGTAATAATGCTAGCCTCAGAGCGATTGTAAAAGTCAATGTCCTATTGTAGGAGAGAGTCACAGGTGTTTGGTGTATACTGACAATAAATGTCAGCTTTTACTATTATTTCTCTGATGTTCATTTCAAGGACAGAGTGGGATGAGACTGGAGGTGGCTGAGTGGACAAGAAGGCAAGTCAAGTGGTAGATGTAGCGGTGCTGCCCAGACATTCACCTGGGGCCTGGTGAGTTTCAGGGGACAGTGGGAAACCCAGAAATAGATGATGATCAGGCATAATCAAGGATTTCCTTTAGCCCAAAGAACAAAGGACTTTCATTTTGCATCAGATCTCTGGACCGCATGAGTTCAGGGTGAGGAATAAGAGGAGCAGGCCCCCTGTCCAGGGCGCGGCCTGAGGCAGCACCTGCCAGAAAGGCCCTTCTCCCCTGTGCTGCCCAAGGGTCACCAGGGAATCCTGTGCTAATAAAGAAAGCCAGGTAGGTATAAATTAAGGACATATCTTACAAACCAGACCGAGACACTGAGAAAGCCTGTCCACCTAGTACAGGCCTTCTCCTGAGAATGTCGTATTTCCATTGTCATCTCCCTGCACTTCCTCCTTAGAATATTTAAAAATAAGGGCAGACCACGGTGGCCCAGCAGGCAGAGTTTTCACCTGCCAAACCGGAGACCTGGGTTCAATTCCCAGTGCCTGCCCCTGCCCCCCCCCCCCCAAAAAAAAGCAAGCAAACAAACTATTGTCAGAACAAAACTAAAGCTAAGGCCTAAAGCCACAATACAGTGCTCGGAGAGTAGA